>JADRCD010225179.1:0-26990 GCA_019843815.1 Montemys delectorum | reverse complement strand
TATAGATGTGTGTGTGTGTGTGTGTGTGTGTGTGTGTGTGTGTGTGTGTGTATCTGCATGGTTTCTGCAGCTTTTGCATTGCCATGGGAAAAAAGTTCAAAGATGAAAGGTATTAGGCTTGTCTGCTTGTGGCTGTGCAAAAACACCTTGGGTGAAAGGGCAGAGTAGAGAAAATATGCCCACCCCACGGCAGCTGGGAAGCAGAAACAATACCGAAGTGGGGTAAAGAGGACCATGATTGTATAAGTGACTTAATCCAAAGCTGAGGATGCCCCATTATTCATCCAGGCTCCTCTCATTAACCACACGAGATAAAGACCAAGCCCTCAGTACAGGAGTCTGTGAGGGATCTTTCCCATTCAAATCACAACACTGCAAGAACTAAAAGGCCAGTTTTAAGCTGTTTTTCCTTCTCTCCAATTATTTTGATTTTCCATTTCTATAGCTTGGATGTCTCAGTGGCTTGGAGTAAAGAAAATAGTTAACATAGAATTCTTCCCACTTTTCAGGCTGTATCCTTTACATCATAGATAACTCGTGGAGATTTTAATATGCAAATTATTTTAGAAATTAAAGGTTTCTTTACATTAGTTTTTGCCACCTTAACTTTCAATGAAACTATTATTTACCTAAAATCTTTTTTATTAAATTATTTTATTTATTAATTAAAAAAAAAAGATTTCCGCCTTCCCAAACCACATTTCTGTAGCCTTTCAAATGATGTTAGGCTGGAAGGAGGGTGAAAAGCCACTGTGTTCTCATAGATAGTCCTGGTGCTGATAAAATAACCATGAGCAGAGGTTATTTGAACCAGACTGTAAGAATCATGTTCTTTTCACTATAGTATGTGTCTCAAAGGAAAGAACTTTAAAGAGTGGAAGAGATCTTAGAAGTAATGTGTCCTGAGGTCATCTAGACAGGAAGCAACACTGCCAGGATTAGAGTCCTGCTCTCTCTTGAGGCTACTTCAGTGTAGTCAATGCCCCAATAGGGCTTCCCTCCCTGTGAGCACTGGGACTCTCCTTCAGAACCAAGGTCACTAGCCAGGACTCATGCTCCCCTGCAAGCTCATTAGAGCACTCTGGCTACCAACAACTCTCTTTGATTTCTGAAACCCAAGAACTACTCAGTGAACTGCTTTGAAGTTTGGTTTCCACCTTCCTTTGAAAAGGATGATTTAAGTGCAGTGACTTGGATCAAGGAGGTCAGAAGGGAGACTGAAGCACACTCTTTAGTGACAAGCTTCTGGAGATGGAGAGAAGTGAGATCACTTCTACTGGGAAAAGATGTGAGGCCTGGGCCAGCCTTATCTGGAAGGCACTCACCAAGGAATGCTGTTGCTTTAAAGTAGGGAGATATGCCTTTAAATAAGAGTAAGATATAATTAAATCTTTTCCCTCCTTCTCTGTCCACTCTCCAAAGTTTTCCATGTCCCATTGCTACAATTCCTCCCATGCCCCACAGTGCACTCTCATACTGATGAATTTTTATATTATTATGGTTGTTGTTGTTGTTTTTTGCTGTTGTTAAATAATTTATTTTAAGTACCATGTAAATAAAATCCATATATTTTGCTTTATTGAAAAGAAAATATAGGAAGGAATGCCTGTTAATTAGGGAGATCATGAAAGTCTCAGTATCTCCCTGTAATGCACTAGATGTTGAATTTCAAGTATTGATATCTTAACTGTGAACCCCAGTATTATTACACTACGAAGTTCTGGCAGGGTGGAGCCCTGCCTTCCTAGCATTGTAGCCTCTTCCCTCCTCCATTCTGCTTAATCTAGACACTCTATGACATCCATTTCTTCCTCCTTTCTCTTCTCATATTTATTCCTTAAAGCATTGTTTATATGTTAATTATAACCTAAATATCTGCTCTTAGAAGCATAAATTTAATAGACTTGGGTTAATAATAACTAAACCTAACAAGTGATGAACTTTTGTTGTCTTAGAAAGTATGCTGAGGGTGTCACATGTATTCATTCATTGTTCACACCACATGTAGAGAGGGCCACTGTCAATTATTTTACATGTGTAGAAATGCAGTCTCAGGAAAGCATTGAAAGGAGCTCCAAGTTAGACTCAATAAGTAGCATTTCATAGGGGAGAATACTGAGCCCAGAGACATCAACAGGGTATGTTCAAAATATGTGTGATGGACATATGATCAAGTCAAGACTCAAGACATATATGTTTAGTTCCTATTCCCCTGCTCCTCAGGAGATTATCAAAACTCAATAAGGCCTAGATATGCTGTGTTCAACTGGAATGAATTAAATTATATTCATTTCCACAAGGAAAGTAACAGCCAAGTGGTGAACTCCAATGCACATAAAGAGCAAATCCTACAAGGAGAAGTGTGTTCATACAGATATCCCAGAGGATAAGAGGCCAAAAATTAGGACCTGAAAGAAGAGAAGTAGTTACAGGAAGCTACAGAACAATTTTACTGGTTCATTTTGGTATGTTAACAATACCCATTCCCCCTGCTTCAACAGACAATAGCTAGATCAGAGGATCTAAAGATGGAAGATTAGAGTAGACATTGTCATTAAGGATGATTGAGAAACTACATGGCAGACAAAGGCAGCACCCTCATCCCTAAAAAGTGTAAAACAGAGTTTATTTTAAAACAAGGGTAGCTAATGCTGAACTCTGTGCTCAAGTTTTGTAGCTTTCTTTCACTGGACAAGGGAGACCTTGTTGATCATAATGGAAAGCAACAGGAATGCTTTGTCTATTAGCTGGACATCAAAGGCTATGTGCTATTTCTGTGGACCTCTACAGATGTACATGAAAGGAATGCCCTGCAGGATGAACAATAAGAACCAAGAAGTTTTAGCAAGATGTGAGCAAGCTTGGTGTGAGGCTAGCATAATGGTTGTTGTATAACTCAGCACAGACATGCAGTGGTTTAACTGGTAATCATAGCTGATGTAGGGCACACACTGTGAGGCAAGAAAAGAGTATGTAGGGGTTTCTTACAAGCCTGAAAGAAAGTAGAAAGCAAACCCATTCTCTCTCATTAAAGAGATGCAGAAGGAGAAGTCAGCAGGGCAAATGTGTCCAGGAATAAGAATTCTATTGCTTGGCTGAGGAGAATAATTAAGTTGGCAGAATTGTTTCCAGTCTTGCAGCATCTGAAAGGAAGTGGAAAGTTGTGTGTCCTGACTACAGCCTAGACTCTGCTTCACATGGGCTCCAGATCGCTAATGGCCTTCCCCCATCTAACAGCTTTCAGTGCTCAGTATGAATACAAAGCATCCCAGGAAGTTGATGACTTGGGCACTAAGACTTTATAACATGTTAAAGTTAGATTCAAAGTTATGCATGTATATGAGGGCACACTTTTGTGGAGGAATAAATTTCATTGATTTTCTTCATTTATTGAAGGAGAGTGAGCTCCTAAATGTTTACAAACACTATATCTTACCCATCACCAAGAATTACTGATTATAATGTTGTTTCTATTTCCCTGACTTAGGTTTTAATCATGCACCATGGTTTGTTAAAATTTGCACTCTCACCCAGCAGTATGCCAATTGCTTTCAGCTCACAGCAGAACCAGCAGGTATGAACTTTCTGGATGCTTTATACCATAGAATTTCATGAATGTTTGGAATTAACTCTATTACCTCTGATGCTCTGATGCTCATTTGCATTTCTCTTCCTGCCCTTTGCCTTTATATAGCACTTCTTTATTCTTTGAAGTCTGGTGAGCTCTTTCAGACACCTAATAGGGAAAGTCTTTGGAGAGTTTTTCTTGTAATTCTCAGCCTTGGATCAGCTTAGAACATAGAAAGTTAGTAAGCAGGATACTGAGTCATAAAGTGTTTTAAGAACAGAAGTTGGCTATTTAGGAGTCTATGGCTTGTGACATACACATGCTTAGAGAGTGTTGATGAAGATAAATGATTGAGGTATAGAGTAGACTTTAACCAGCTAGCTAAGCCAGGGACTGCCAGTCAGGACTCCTGCTTCACATTTACTTTTGTGAGTGCATACTTATATGCAGATAAAGTATATACTTATAATAGATAGTAGTAAATATACAGTATTGTTAGAGATTGGTCTTAATGCTATGATTCAGTTGGGAATCTGCATGTCCAAACATTAAAGGTCCTTGTCTCCAATTGGTTGTTCACAGATAAATAAAGATGTCAGCAGCTAATGTTTGGACAAAGGGAGACAGGGCAGGATCCTTAGAGTTGTTCAGGCTAGGATCCACTGGGGAGGACAAGGAGAGATTACCATGAAGCAATGGGATATGGAGGAACATAGGAGCTGCAGGAGATAAAGCCAATTGCCCATGTGAAATGTTGGCCACTTCTCTAATTGGGCCTGGAGTAGCAGGAAAAGGTTTAGGAGTGTCTAGTCTTTGAGGTAGCCAAGGCATTTTAAAATTAACTGGTGTGTGTGTGTGTGTGTGTGTGTGTGTGTGTGTGTGTGTTCCATTTGAGAATCCAGATAGCTCCTGAGGGAGAGTATGCATGCATGTGATCCAAACTCATCACTCCACAACATGAAATGCAGTAGGGTGTGTGTGTGTGTGTGTGTGTTTGTGTGTGTGTGTGTGTGTGTTTGTGTGTTTATGTGTGTGTATATGTGTGTGTATAATGCATAGACAATATTAAAATATAGTGTAAACAGAATTCTATTTCCATCTAGTAAGTAAGTTTCCCCTTTGAAACAATCAGTATGTCCAGGTGACCATGCTTTACTCTAGAGAAGAGCTAGTAGATGCTCTTAGTTTCCATTCTAAGAGAGAACATGTAACTTGTCAAACATTGACTATTAATATATAGACTCACAAATTCAGTAATGCAGCATCAGTCACCACTTGTAGTATGTCCATCTATTCAAGGTTAAAACTCCCTTATTAATCTCTATGTCTAGAATCCAGCCTAATAGGGAAAGTTGTAAATAACATTTCTTCCTTCCATTGTGTAAGAAGGCTTATATAATATCACATAAAAGAAAAAAGTAAGGCCATACTTCAGTAAGTTAAAATATCTGATGGGACTTCTATAAAGAAAGAAAAGATGTGCAATGGATGGAGAGTCTAGAAAAACCTGTAGCAATTGGAGCAAAAGTACTTTACCTAACTAACCTTTGGGGGTAATGACTAGGATTCTGACAAGGGTTCTATTTCACTGATCATTACACCATTCACCTGTCTAATTATGCTCATTTGGTTGCACATGCAGTACCCCTTTCATATGAACACACATTGTCAAACTTTAGGGTGCATGTTGGGCTAATGTTAGATGAATTTAACAGGATCATCATGGCATGATGCATAGGCTACAGATGCAGGTGTGGAAGGATTCCTATTCTGCTTTCTCAACCATTCTTTGCAGGATTTAGTCCTGATGGCGTCCTTATCAGTTTCTTCGAGTGAAAGTTGGGAGTGAACAGTCATGTAGCTGATCACAAATACCATAAGAGTTCTCAATGTGGACACACTTAAAGAGCCTTGAGTTTGATCCCAGTGTTATGGAAGAAGAAAAATTAAACATGGACACTGCTTTCTCAAGAGCCAGACAAGAAAATAGTATTTCAGAAGAAAAGCCATCATTATAGAGCAAAGCAGAGCTGTGATGAAAGCAAAAGGGTCCCTTGATTCAGACTCTTAGTTCAGGTACACAAGTGGGTGGATATGATCTGATAGTTAGTTTATAATGCCACTCCATATACACATTCCTGGGAAAAGTACATGTATGTCACAGCAGCTCACCAAATCTGCAGCAAGGAAAAAATTAAGTTGTTAGAAGTCCCTGGGTAGGCAGTGTTTTATTCAGGATGTTTTGGCTTTTTCATGAGTTTGATCTTTTTGTTTGTTTGTTTGCTTGCTTGCATCATCATTATTTTTTTCAAATTACTTTTTATTTACCTTACAGGACAATTGCATCTTGCCCTCTCTCCTCTCCTCCTAGTCCTCCCTCCACATCCTCCCAACCTCCTAGGCTTCTCAGAAAAGGAGAAACCTCTCATTCATATCAACCCACCTCAGCATATCAAGTTGCAGTAGGACTAGGTGCACCTCCTCCTATTGTGACTAGACAAGGCAGCCCAGATAGAGGAATGGGATCCAAGTGCAGGCAACAGAGTCAGAGGCAGCCCTTGTTCTTGCTGTTAAGGACCCCAACTGAAGATCAAATTGCATAACTTCTACATATGTGCAGAGGGCCTAGGTCTGTCTCCATGCATACTCTCTGGTTGTTGGTAAGTCTCTATGGACCCCTATAGGCCCAGGTTAGTTGATTTTGTAGATTTTCTTAACTTCACTGGCTCCATCAGTCCTTCCACCCCACAATCACCTTCTTCTCATGTCTGACTGTGATTTTAATTGTCTCTTTCCATCAGCTGCTGTCTGAAACCTCTCTGGTGGTGATTATGCTAGGCTCCTGTCTGTCTGTATAGCAGAAATATCGTTTACAGTGTCAGGGGTAGGCTCTTTCTCATGGCATGGGTCTCAAGCTGGGCCAGTCATTGGTTGTTCATTCCCTCGATTTCTGTTCCATCTTTATCCCTGCACAACTTGTAGGCAGGGTAAATTGTGATTCTAAGGGTTTGGGGCTGAGTTGGTGTCTGAGTCCCTCCTTTGGAAGCCTATTATGGTTACAGGAGATGGCCTCTTCAGGTTCCATATCCCTCATTACTAGGAGTCTTATCTATGTGTCACACTCATAGATTCCTAGGAGTTCCCATTGTTCTAGTATTCTAGCTTTTCCCAGAAATCCTCCGGGTCCCCATTGATTCTAGTTCTCTCTCTCAGTAACTTCTCCATTCATTCTTCTACCCACCTGATTCCTCCTGCTTGTCTCCCTACCCTGTCCTCTGTTCCCCATCAAGTTCCCAACCTCCGTCTCCTTCTCAGTGAGATTCACCCCATGAACACTCCCCCCGCCCACCCCGTTACTTAGTTTCTTTGGGTCTATGTATCATAGAATGATCTTTACTATTAAAATGTAACTTCCAAAAATATAGAAGTCTGTTTCTGTGATTAAGGATCTTCTGAGTAAATTCCTTGAATAAACATGGCTTCTTTGGTTACTCTCCAGTCTATAGTGGTTAGAAACTGCTTAGTATTGGAGGCCTGCCACTCATCTATCCCTACTCCTTCCAAACTGTCCAGAAATGAGCCTACTCAAGGGCCTTAATGTTCTGTCCTGGAAAAAGGAGAGTCAATGACCGTGTGCTCAAGCCAACACAAGTTGTCCCTGATGACTACTAAGGTGTTTTGCACCAATATGCTGTGATTCCTCCCAACCCCTCCTACCTGAAACATGTCTGTATATGACCATCTCTGTGTTGTATTTATCACAGGGACAATAAATGAGGACTTTATTTAATTTGTTTCTTATTCTCTTATGCATACTAGTCTGCAGAGTATCTGGGAAACAACTTCAAATGAAAACTGAGATCTGACAGAAATAGTAGATGCTTTGTATTGATGAATGAGTTGAATTTCCCAAGTCCTTACCCTTCACTGGGACAGATTAAGTCTCTGTTATGTTGTAAAGAAGAGTCAACAGAAATCTGTAGATTATTTTCCCCTTTTGTAACCATTTAAATTAATATTTATACCAATAAAAACATGGGAGGGATAAACTGAGGTAAAAACCTGCTAGCTCAGGGAGATAGCTTTATTTTCTTAACTACATACAAAATATCTATTTACAAGCCTGATTCTTCAACCAAACTGCTAGCTCTTTAGAAATCTCTATCTGTGTCATTCTACTGAGCCAATCTACCTCTCTCTGAGCTCCTCCAAACCCAAGAGGGCTCCTTACCTCTCTATCCTAGAATAATGTTTCACGTTTGTCCTGCCAGCTGCTTCTATGTTGTTCCTGCAAGCCCAAATAGAAAGTCCCTATCTCTTACTTGGAGCTCTTTCTATAAGGGTTCTTTCAAGTTATAGAGTGGGTGGGGATACAGATCAGTAGGGCTGAATTATTTCACCTTTACTGTGGGGTACCCGGAGGCTACTGAACTGATTTTGCCTAGTGTCATAGAACAAACAACACAAGACCTCTCCCAAGCCACTTGCCCTAAAATAGGCAGGAACTTTCCATTCCTTTGTATTCTTATCTATGGAGGCTTTTTGAGGCATACTTAAACTGAATCTCTTCAGGACACACCTAATTGTATTTAAGCTTTTATATTTTCCTAACAATTAGGTTTTCTAAGTACAATAATTAAATATCCTGTAACATCATTTTACAAAAAAGATATATGCTGCTTTAGTCATTTATGTTAAATTGTTATAAGCATCTTTGGTCCCCAAATGTAGCCTGGGTTAGCTGAGTAATAAAGTGCTTTTCCTCTCAGGAGCAGAAGAGATTTAACAGATCACTCTTCTGTATTTGTGTCATGTAAGGCATACAGAGTCCTACTTCTATCAACTACATTCTTTGCAAATGGCCTGTAAAAGCTATCAGCCCTCTCTCCAACTAACTGGCATTTTTTTCTTTCCTTCCTTCTTTGTTGCTTTCTTCCTCTTTCTTTATGCCTTCCTTTTTTCCTTCCTCCCTTCCTTTCTTTTGTAAGAGTCTATGATTCCTTGAAAAATAATACTTAGGATTCAAATAGTATGCAAAGAAAAGAGCATTTTATTCTTCAGAAGTCCAGCATGCTGAGGTCTACCATTTACCAAGATGGAGATACCCAGGTGAGCTTGAAGGCCCAATTTAAAGCAATTTAGGGGAATTCCAGGGAGGTTAGGTACCCTCTATCTTAATTGGTTGGCTTTAAGGACAATCCGGAATCACTGCTGGGGTTTAGGGGGCAGGGCACTGTTGCTGGGGAAGCCTGGAAATTGTTTCTAAGGAAGTCTGGAAACTGTTGCTTTTGCCTCAGGTCAGAAGCTCAGGGCAGCTTCTGATGGCAGGGTAGTTTCTGATTGACTAGCCAAGGCCTAGGGTTTTTCCAGTAACTGACTGTCTGAACTTGCAAGTTCTGGGTAACAGAGGTCTAGGCCTATTCTCCTGAACCGTCAATTTGAAGCCTGTCATGGAGTCAGTCCTCTTACTTTGCAATAATGAAATTGCACCAGTTTGATATTTCAGAGCATGAATATATTATAGACATCATGTATGGAGCAAAGCATCTCTCTAAGTGGATCCCAGCCCAAGCCTAAGAAAGCAAATCTACCCTATTAGTCATGAAACACATACCAGTTATAACTTATCCAATGCTCAGTATTTGTACTTTAGCAAATGTACTATACTGATTTCTGTCAGCAGAATCGAAGGAATCAAAAGGAAATGAAGGCCACTCCATTGACTGAATGTTTGTATGTTTGTGAAGTGGTGTCAAGAGGAAAGGTGTAGAGTAGATGGCAGAAGAGGACAAATATCAGTCTACAGACAGCCTCTGATTCCAGGGAAAGAAGTACTTTATCTATTTCTGAAATGTCAATCTCATTCTCTTCAAAAATGCCAGAACACAGTTCTGAAGGTGAAAAGGTCAGCTCAGGAACTTGGGAAGGTCATGGAACACTTGCCTCTCTGGAAGGGAGGCTAATTAACCTTCCTCAGACCACAGGGTGGGAATTGATCTGCTGGTGGGGACACATTCTGCAGGACAGACTGTTGCCCACCTTGAGACAAGGCAAGTCCTTGCCACCTCATTCCCTGAAGACCAATCGGATTAAAAAGTCACACTGTTCTGCCAATCACATTGTGCCTAGTGGCTACTGCCCTGAAAACTGTATAAAAGCTCACTGAACAAGCTGTGCAGCAGGATCACTGTCTTTTCTTCAGTTTGGCAATGACCCCAATGCACTGGAACAATAAATTCCTCTTCCTTTTTGTATCAATTCAGGCTTGACATGGTTCACTCAGGGGGTCTCCAGTAAACTAAGGCTCGACAGAGACTTACAAAAGGTGGCAGATTTAATTTGGAGGAATCTTAATATGACTTCTTTATTACTTTTTTCTTTGCTTGGGTGAGACAAAGAAAAAAATGATATATTCATTCACTCTACATCATATACCCCTCTACTCTCTAATTAATAAATAAATTTTAATGTCACTTTCCTTTCCTCATAATCATGTAAACATCCTTGTAAAGAAAGACATATGATCCTTTAAACAATGACATAAATGTGAACTCAGACATGTACAGGTACAAGCTATGAGTTTAGTATGGGAAGTTTCTGAGTCAGACAATTTGAACCTCATCTTCTTTAGAACTGTGTTTTTAATAACTCTAGTGGCTTGGCATGATGTTGCTTGTATTCCAATGCTAAGTGCATGCCCCCAAGTGGTATCTGCACATAGATCCAAGCAATCCTGCCCCCAAGTTATTTCTGATTTGTAAATGAAGATACCAATAGCCAATAGCTGGTCAGAAGAAGTGAACTTGAACTGTGTTTTAAATATCATGCACATTAAATTTATTGCCAGCAAACAAATCCTTTCTTCACTAACCCATGATTTAATATTTTTCAAATGTTTGGAAACTCAGTTCAAAGAAAATAACACCCGATAAAAATTAACAATTATTTTATAATGTGTGGAGCTGGATTTTGTTTCTCATAAGATTTCTAAGTGTTCTTTCTGAGGAAAAGAAAGCCTAACCTTTAAGAAATACAGTCTGGAGGCTTTACTCAAATACAAACTGGTGATATATGCATCTTTTTGGATGAATCCTTATCTAACTGCAAAGGTTGTCTAAATTATCCACATATGATAACGTCTTGATTAAGACAATGTCTCTGAGATGAAGAGGGCTAAGCAAAATGTTCAGGATTATCTTGTACTTCTTACAGATTTACCTTGCTAAATAGATAATCCAAGGCAGAGTCTTGGTTATTTTTAATGAGCAGATTTAACACAAATAAAGGCCAAAGATAAATACAGATCCTAAGCTGGACAAATGGTACAGTCATGTAACTAACTTCAACACTGGGGAGGCAGAGGCAGGAGGACCTTAAATTCATGGCAACTTGGAAATATATATTGAGGATCACTATTCAAACACAGTAAAACAGTAAGAATGAAATAGGAATGGAAAGTCCACAGACCAGGCCCGGTTGCTGTCAGCTGTCCCTTGTGATGCAGTATTGTTCCACAGGCAGGAGGTGGGGCTGGGCTGTGGCCTGGCCTGTGGCGCTCTTTCTTCTCTCTGTCTCTGTCTCTCTCTGTCTCTCTGTCTCTCTGTCTCTGTCTGTCTGTCTGTCTGTTTCTCTCTCTCTCTCTCTCTCTCTCTCTCTCTCTCTCTCTCTCTCTCTCTCTCTTGGCAGAAGGCCTGCTGCTGAGGCCTGGGTCTCTCTCTCTTTCCTGGTGCTGACCTGTTTGCTGCACTATGCCTTCATTAAAAAGGATGCAATGTGTGAATGAGTTGTTTTATTGTAGGAAGGGTAGAATATGCTGGTTAAGTAAAGAGAAGGAAAGGAGAGGAAGGAGAGAGAGAAAAAGGAGAGGAAGAAAGCAAGAGAAGAGAACAAAGAGTAAGAGAGCAAGAGGGGAGAAAAGTAAGAGAACAAGAGAGTGAGGTGGGGGCAAACCACCCCTTTTATTGTATGGGGCGTGGCATGCCTGGCTTGTGCTCAGATGACTGTGCATAAAGGAATCTAGAGACCTTTACAATTAGTGTGCACTAATAATGCTTTTACTTATTTTAATTAAATGTATTATGACTGTTATACATGTATATAGTGCATTTGAATTGCTCAGATGCCCAACTTACCCTGTCTTATTTCTCTCTCATGTCTGACAACCCCCTGCTCCTTAGACCTCCCTTTCCTCGCTTTCATGATCTGTGTGTGTGTGTGTGTGTGTGTGTGTGTGTGTGTGTGTGTGTGTGAGAGAGAGAGAGAGAGAGAGAGAGAGAGAGAGAGACAGAGACAGAGACAGAGACAGAGAGACAGAGAGACAGAGAGATAGAGACACAGAGAGAGAGAATTTATCCAAGACTGTCTATGTAACATGTCTTTGGAATTGAAGCTGGGTGGACCCACCAGTGGGACTAAAGCTGCAAACAATGATTCCTTTTGTTAGCCCTTTGCCCACCATTATTCAAAATGAAAGTCCTATTCCAAGTAGTTTCTTAGATCAACACAGGTATTTCTTATGTTGGGATTCATCACAGGGGCAGCTTATGCCATGAAAGCTCATACACAGATACAAAAAATGATGTCAGCTAGTTGGTTCTGGTCCAAGCTTATTGTGGGTAACTATACATAACATTTCTACTGACTTCTATAGTGCTTGGTTTCCAAGGACACAGAACATAACAGAATATCTAAATAACCTGGCATTAGAAACTTTTCTAATAACAGAAACATGAGAAAGATTCCTTATAATGGCAGGCTAGCCAGTTAACTGTTGCCTAAGCTTTAACAATTTATCTAATATTAATGTTCCATCTAGGCCTTAATATTTTACCTAATCCCTAACAGTACCCACAGCTGCTTTGAATCACCAATTGCAATGATTATCATGCCCAGCAAAAAGCATTTCACAGTTCTTATCTTCAGCTCTACATCCTTTATGATCCCTCTTTTATAATATTCTATGAAACTTAGGGGTGGTGATGTAATGGCTTGGTTATGGCTATGCTCCCCACTATCACTTATTTCCAGCACTCTGAGAAGTTATATGTCTCTGTACTCACTATATTCACCTGTGAATGTTTTTCAATAAGTCTCTTACCACCAGAGTGCAGGTTAAAAATGTAATGCTGTTCTTTAATGCCAGGGACCTCTACCCTCTGATTCAAAGCTGAGTATCCCCTGACAGTCTTCTCATTATCATCAAGACATTACGGGACAGAATGCATGTGATAATTAGCTTTCATTGTCAATTTGGTTTGACTTGGAATCGCCCAGATGTGTGAAGTATATTTCCATTCAAGTTTAACTAAATGAACCTTCATTAGGATAGTGTGGTACTTTGAATGAGAATGTCCACATAGGCTAAGGTGTTTGAATACATGGTTGCCAGCTGGTGTTGCTGTTTGTGTAAATTTTGGAGGTTATGGTCTTCCTGGATGAAGTATGCCACTAGAAGAGAGCACTAAGGTTTCAAATTGCTATTCCTCATTGGTTTTCTCACTGTTTGTGCATTCAATTAAAGATGTGAGCTCTCAGATGTAGTTCCTTCATGTTGCCACAATTCCTTGCCATGATAGACTCTTATTCCCCTGGAACCATAAATCCAAATAAACTTGGTTTTTTTTTTTAATAAGTTATCTTAGTCTTGGTGTTTTGTCACAACAGAAAAGTAATTAATAGAGATGGAGTCCCAGACTGGTTAGAAATAAATGTTTAAAAATTCACCAGAATACTGGCATTGCCTGTGCTCTCCTTCTTGATCTACTCAGTTGTGAAGCAACCCAACTTCCATGAACCCCACACACATTCCCCTCCTTGAAAAATTGTCCAATGTAGATTTGCTTCTATAAGGTATTTGATTGCAACAATGGAAAAGTAACTCCCTTTACACATACATTCTTAAAAGGCTGCATTGGGAAATTATATAAGACAGAGAAAATGAAATTGTCTTAGAATATACTTGCTGTAGAAGGTTGCTACTCATTAGTGAAGAAAAGGACAAACTAATAATATGAAACAGATTCTAACCTTCAGGTGACATTGAAACACGTTTTTATCCACCATGATGAAAACTCTGGTAACACTGACCCTGGGATCTGTACATCTGGGTGAGGAATGACACCTTACTCTTTGGCCTTCTTGATGATAAATATCACAGGCTTGGAAGGATTCAGAATTTCTCTCTGACAAGAGTAAAATGAATCCCAGAAAGGCTGCATAGGACTTTGGATGTGGAAATCCAAGGTTTGACATGAAAGCCATGATTGACTTAATAAGGAGCACTTAGTGTGGTTTCATGTTCACAACAGGAGATGCTGGAGAATTGCTGCTCATTCTTCAGTGATCTGACATTACCCATCCTCAGGAATCATATCTCACACTTCTACAGCTCATTCTGGGGCACCAGACATGCTAAAAAGCCAACAAATAATACAATACAAATTTCACAAAATTTCCAGAGCAAAGAAGAAAGGCCCAGAGAAGACAACTGACTGTTGAAGGACAGGATACTAGCTGTGTTCTATTCTTCTCTTTTTAGAAGTGTTTCTTTAATTCCTATAATAAACTCTCTCCCAATGACATGTGCATTTTTATTATCAAAAACCCACCAGAAAAGGTTGTCTACTTTGTATACATTTACTAGAACCCTAAATGTATAGAGTAAAAATATATACTATTTTAAATATTTTTATGTATAGATCTTGACTTTTAACTGAAAGATACATGCTTTTGAGTTGTCTTCTATTATTTTAAATTACTGTTGGATCACAAACATTGCAAATAAGAAAAACTTACCTTTCATTTTAAGTATTCTTCTCTGTGGAAACTACTATATTAAATGCATTAACCCTAATGACTTTTGGTAAATATTGATTGAACTAATTAAAATGAAGTATAGCCTCTCTTGCTATATAAATTCAGAATTAAAGGCAGTAACCTGCACAGTGAAGTCACAGATCTTAGAGAAATGTCTTGAGGACAGCAAATGCTATCCACGGCGAGATGACAATTGGGTGGTTTCCTTACCTGGGGCACAAGAGTAGGACTCAAATGGGAATAACACATGAGCATGAATCTCTGGGTTTCTGCAATTTCTGACTTTATTCCACTACAGCAGTGAGTTATATGGATAAGCTATGGTTATGTCTTCTTGCTTGTGTTCAGGACAGCCTGTTGCCTATTCCCCCAAACTCTACTTCTCACCTATATCTTAAACTGATTCACTCCAAGATCTTTTTTATTTTTCTTCTGCTGTTTCCTCGAAATTTTTTCCCTTTTAGATATTTCTTTATTTACATTTCAAATGTTATTCCCTTTCCAGTTACCCCCTCCAGAAACCCCCTATTCCATACCCCTACCCCTGCCTCTATAAAGCTGCTCCCCCACCTACCTACACACTCCTCCCTTCCCGCTCTGGCATTCCCCTACACTGGGGCATTGAAGCCTCTCAGGCCCAAGGGCCCCTCTTTCCATTGGTGTCCAACAAGGCTGTCCTCTGCTACATAAGGAGATGGAGCCATGGGGCTCCAAACCCCCTCAGCTCCTTCAGTCCCTTATCCAACTCCTCCATCAGGGATCCCACGCTCAGTCCAATGGTTGGCTGAGAGCATCTGCCTCTGTGTTTGTCAGGCTCTGCCAGAGCCTATCAGGAAACAGCCATATCAGGCTCCTGTCAGCAAGCACTTCTTGGCATCTGCAATAGCCTCCGTGTTTGGTGACTGTATATGGGATGGATCCCCAGGTGGGGCAATCTCTGGATGGCCTTTCTTTCAGTCTCTGCTCCACACTTTGTCTCCATATTTCCTCTTGTATTTTGTTCCCCCTTCTAAGAAGCACTGAAGCATCTACACTTTGGTCTTCCTTCTTCATGAGCTTCATACTGTTTCTTCTCACTTGTTTCCCTTCAGCATTCTTTATTCTCAATGAAATCTAAAACTTGTTAACATAGCCTTAAAAAATGTATAAAGTACGTCCAAGATGCCACAATGTTTACTAATCCCTTGAGCACTAGGTTGGTTTCCTGGTCATCCTGCCTCTGGATGGATATTGTCGTTATTTACATTTCAAATGATATCCCCTTTCCCAGTTTATCTCCCTACAAGAAACAGATCTTTCCTCCCCCTACTTCTATGAAGTTATTCCTCTACCCTCCCACTTACTCCTGCCTCCTTGCCCTTGATTCCCCTACACTGGAGCATCTGTGGAGCCTTCAAAGGACCAAAGACCTCTCCTTACATTGGTGTATGACAAGGCCATCCTCTGCTACATATGCAGCTAGAGCCATGTATACTGCTTCATTGATGGCTTAGTCCCTGGGAAGATCTGATTGGTTGATACTGTTGTTCTTCCTATGCAGTTGCAAGTCCCTTCAACTCTCAGTCCTTTCTCTAACTCCTCTATTAGGTACCCCGTGCTCAGTCCAATGGTTGGCTGCTGCCATCCACCTCTATATTTGCAAAGCTCTGGCAGGGCCTCTCAGGAGATAGCCATATCAGTCTCCTGTCAGCGTGCAGTTCTTGGCATCTACAATAGTGTCTGGGTTTGGTAACTGTATATGGGATGAGTCCCCTGGTGAGACAGTCTCTGGGTGGCCTTCCCTTTAGTCTCTGCCCTATGTTTTATCTCCATAATTGCTCCTGTGAGTATTTTGTTCTCCTTCTAAGAGACCTACACTTTGGTCTTCTTATTGAGCTTCATGTGGTCTGTGAATTATATCCTGGTTATTTGGAGCTTTTGGGCTAGTATCCACTTTTCAGTGAGTGCATATCATGTGAGTGAGGTAACCCAATCTTGCTAGCATTCTTACACGGTATTTCTTGACTCATCTTCTTAATTCACCTCCTATCTTCAGAACAATGTATTAGAGTGGCCACCAAGCAAACACAACCAAAATGTTAGAAAAGACAATACAAATTCTATAAGTAGCAAGCTTTCTTTTATTCTTTGATTTTAATTTTGTCATACCAAGACATTTTAACAAAAAAAATATTTTGGCCAACAATACTATATTAGTTGTCATCACTTTCAATGACAAAGCAAAGGATAAAACTATTCCAGGGTCAAAAAAAAAAAAAAAAAAAAAGGCAAAGGAGCAATACCTATAAAGCAAGCAGTTCTTTCTTCTTTCTCTTTCTTTTCCTGGTCATTGAGAGCTATTTCTTTTTTTTTTTAATTTATTTACTTTATACACTCCATATTCCATTCCCCAACCTCCATCCACCCTTCAACTGCTCCACATCCCACACTTCCTCCCCACTTGCCCTGTCTCAACGTGGATGTGGGAGGTGAGATGAGAGCTATTTCTTGACCCTAGATCTGTGTATAAAAATAATCTAAAGAAGAAACAAAAGTTTATATGCAGAGATCTGTGGACAGACATTTGGGAAGGGATAGGTATTGTGGAACATAATGTAAAGGACCTTCAATATAAAGAAGAGTGAAATGTTTGAAGGTCTGACAACACTCTATTGCTTGTGCAATAATGTTCATGTTAGACATGAGTTACATGTTATGCCTTCACCCCTTCCTTTGAAGGATTTGGGTGGAAACTATGGTAAGTGTTAAGAGAATGAGATCAAGTGGTAGGGTGTTTCAGAAGTAAATGATTCAAGCAATCTGAAGAGGGAGGAGTTGAGGATGATTCCCAAGTTTCAGTTTTGTGTGTTGGGTGGATAAATAGTGTTGTTGTAAAGAATCTATTATACAAGAGGGAAGATTTAGGAGGAAACATAGTGAGTGCCTGGGGAGCAATCATATTGAAATATTTTGTTCCACAAATATCAAATGTAACTCCAAATCAGTGTTTCTCAGCACTGAAGCAAGAGAAATTTCACTCTTGTGGGACACTGAACCATCTGCAATATTTTGTCTGGACAGAGTACTTCTGACATCTAGTAGGACGAAGTTAGAAACCAAAGATGCTGCAAAGTGCCTGACTGCTGGTTGTTTTTTTTTTTCAGTTTGACACAAACTTAGATATATCATGGAAGAGGGAATTCTTATTAAGAAAATATCTCAATCAGTTTGGCCTGAAGACGAGTCTATGTGGTAGTTTTGATTAATAATTGATCAGTGAGGGTCCAGCACACATAAGATTGAATCACTTCTGGACAAGTAATGTTGGTTCCTATAAGAAAGTAAGCCATGAGGAGCTGGCTAGTAAGCAGCATCTTCTATGGCCTCTTCATTATTTCCTGTCTCCAGGTTCCTATCTTGACTTTTTGTATTTTCATGACTTCTTAAATGATGGTTTGCAATATAGAACTATAAGCTGGATAAGCCTTTTCATCCCCAAACTGGTTTTGATTATTATGCTTTATCACAGCAATAGAAACTAAACTAAAGTTCAAGGTATGAAATCCAGTAGCCTAGAGGAGGAGAACATTTCAGCCATAGTTGAATGAGACACCTGGAAGGATATTGAATTTGGGTAAATTATATCTCATTCAAATCTCACTTCTCCAACTGTTTGTTGTGTCACCATAAGAAACAAATTTCTCTCATCAGAGACTAAAATTATATATTTGGAAAATTGGAAAGAACTCCCATGTTGAAAATCCCCATGAAATGTTGCATATTGCACAGGCAGGTGCATAATAAACCATTAACAAATGCCTCCTCTCTTTATCTATATGTAAAATAAATAATGGTATTAGTAAAATGACACTACAAAATATAGGAAATTTAAATTATTTGATGTTGTGGTGACTTTCAGTAGCATTTTCTCTAGCATAAAAAAATCTAAGAGTTTGGGAAAAAATTTCTCCAATTTCTCTTAATATCAAATCTACTTCTGATGTTTCCAGGCCTCCTGACTAAAGTCCATGCTTTTCTTCATGATCAGTACTTGGGTGCAGTTGTATCTCTCATTTTGTATCTACAGCTCCATATCACAAATCCTTGGGATTTAATCATGCTTTTAATTCATTTTGTTAAGGTATTTTGGTAACATGCACACAGGTAGTTCAAACTCATGCTGCCATCTTCCAAGTCAGAGATTACAGCAGTACACAACTACAACAAGCTTGAAGCTCTTCTTAAGTGCAAAACACTATCACATTATGCCTTCAGTAAAATAATTATTGCCTTTTTTGACTTACAAGTCCTTTTTATATGTCTCATTGGTAGACCCTGTAGTATTTGTTTTCCCACCTCGTTCTGATTGCTATGCATCTTACTACTTTTCTGCCATTTGTATCTCTAGCTTTATCAACGAAAGTAAGGACTATTCGCATGCTAGAGAAAATGCTACTGAAAGTCACCACAACATCAAATAATAGTTGAGGCACCCTTTTCTACAGCCTCGTCTCCATAATGCTCTGTTAAATGCTATTGGATGTTTGAGCTTTATATCATGTTTTCTTATTATGTTTTTATTTAAGTGTTTGCGTTTGTCTGGACTAAATAGATCCACTGTGATCCACTTACAGATACTACATGTTTTGGGTCTTCACTTCTGGGATGATCATTTTCCTTAGAACAGCCCCCCCCCCCTTTTTTTTTTTTTTTGCATAAGAGACTCCATTTCCAGAGAAAGGCCGGGGGTGGAGAAGGGTGAGTACATTGTTGCACTTAATTTCTTTTTTTTTTTTCAACCATAAGACTCAGAGTAAATTATCAAGAGATTCTATATTTAAAATAAATTGTGAGTCATTCAGTTTTCAGAAGAACTGGATTCATCAGTGCCATTTGGGGTGTGCCATCTATACCTGAAAGGGTATATAACCTTTTAGAGTGCAAAGTGGACTCAGAAGCCACATTTGGACACACTTTGGATATGTAGCACACTTGTTTTAAAAGATGAGGATGCTTCCAAGTTATTATGATGAAAATACTAAGTGTGGCAAATGTGTTAGAAATTAAACTAAAGTTATTCTTATGAGCCAGAGTTCTGTGTGTGCCTCTTGAATATCTGTCTTTAAGACTTTGACGATAATCATGGATCTCCATGTCTCATTATACATTTTTCATCAAGAACATAACTGAAATTATGTTTTAGAGAATGCTGGTAGACTTCCATGTTCTTCCCATGCTACACTGTAACATGTTAATAATAGAAAAAATCTATTATTCTTTATGCACATGCTTTTGGATATACTCTACATCTTATGTCAATACTCAATAACTATTTGTTAAATAAATATATTAATACGTTTGATGGTATGTGACTGTGTGTGTGTGTGTGTGTGTGTGTGTGTGTACAGGTATGTGTGTATGTGTGCTTGTGGAGGCTCAGAGAGGTCATCAGATACCTGGGAGCTGGACTTACAGGTGCTTATGAGTCACTATAGGTTGATACTGGGTGCCAAGCTTATGAGTCACTATAGGTTGATACTGGGTGCCAAGCTTATGAGTCACTATAGGTTGATACTGGGTGCCAAACTTGGCACTTTGGAAGTAAAGCATATGCTTTTTTAACTACTAAGTCATCATTCCAGTCCCAAAATATTAGATCATAATTCTATCTCTCTTTCCCTTCCCCAATTTGTACCTAATGTACTTAAGTATTCTCATAGATGAATATGTGACAGCATGTTGCTCTAGGCTGGCCACATATATTCAGGTGTCACCTCATACGTAACTAGACAGTCATTGTCAATACCCATTTCCAGTTTTCCTGGGGACTTGGAACCACAGCAGTACTAAAAATTGCAAGCCACCTAATAAAATGTCTAATCATCTTAGTAACTTGGCTCCAAATGTACTTTCCATAGGCTCCAGACCCAGCCATGTGAGATTTGGTCCTGTTTAGGCAAAACTAGGACATTAATAAATAGTATCATCACTTATAAACAACAGAGACCAAGGTCATGATAATCTCTGTTTAAATGTTTTCATATTATAGCTAGAGAGCTGGATTAGCAGTTAGGAACACTGGCTGCTCTTCCAGAGGACCCTGGTTCAATTTCCCACATGTTGGTTCACAATTGTCTTTAACACCTGTGTCCCAGGATCTGATAATTCTTCTGATTTTTTGAGAGTACCAGGCCATACATGTAAAACTAAAACAAAAAACTCCTAATAAAATTATTTACTTATTAAAATTAGAGGAGAATGATTGTTGCTGTGATTGCTTAGCTACACCAAGTGAGAAATTTATCTTCTTCCTTGTACATGAGAAAATCGCAAATTCAGGATGTGATTTTAATGAGGCCACAATTCTTACCATATATGTACATTGTTGTTTTGTATGGTAGTCACTATCTTTGTCTTTGGACATTGTATTAACATGGTATATGCAAAGGTAATATTTATATTAAGGACCTGACAAGAGTGAGAGTACCTGGGAGTTTAAAGATGGATCCTACTGAGTCACATGAAGGAGCCTTAAAAGTTTAGAACACTCATAAATACAATAACAGGGAGATATGCAGGAGTATTGTCTTTGAAGAGGAGATAGAAAACACGACCTGATAATGAAGGACACATTTGTAAGAAAAGGCCAAAGAGTACATTTTGGCTTACACTGTGAATTTGGGTTCAGAAGACCATGTCAAACTTCTGACCTAATAAGCTTCTAGATGGTATGCTATATTCTTTTAAACTATTAAGTGTTGGTGGCAGCAAATATAGACCCAATGTAGATACTCAAAAGGCACTTTAGGAAACTCAATGTGTGGCATGTAGGATGCTTGGCAGAGAACACAATCTTGGTCAGTACTTTTTTTTTTTTAAATAGGAAATGATGGCCCAATATAAGGAAGAAGAGCAGTATGTCCATGAATGGTTCCTATAGCAAACCAAGGAAAGCAAACCCATGAGATTCATACTGAGATAGGGACTGAGCATTTTTTGAGGCTCAGAATCACAGAAAGAAACCTAGAGCTCTTGGGTATGATGGAAAATGAGCTCTTGGGCCTCAGAATCATGGAGAGCAACCCAGAGCCAATAGGGAAGCAGAAGAGTGTGCTAAAATAGGTCAGTACCATCTAGAGCAGCCTATGCAGCCAGAAAGATGGGGCATGATCTCCAGAGCTTCATCCTGGGAGAACAAGTTTGTGCTTCCTGTAAAGTGACGAGCATCAGCAGAAATAAACTTCTGTGCTTCAATGCCATCAACAATGCCTCTTGAATGCACTGTAGTGCGGGAATGTAGCCTTGTGTACTTAGTTTTGTAGAGGGTGGATCAATGTTGAAGCACTATAAAGGGAGATATCACATGTTTCTCCTATATCTATTGGCATTTTCATTGGTCACTGTATGTCTGCATCCTAATCAGTTGGCACACAGTAAGCACTTTTCTTAATAATCAGATTTACATATTTGGGGGGATTAGCATGTATTAATTCAACTTGTTCATGAGATTGTGATATCTTCATACACATACATGCAGAATGCACTGAACTGGGGAAGGAAATCTATGGGGATATTATATAATGATCTATAATGAATGGAGTATAAAACTGTCAGATCAAAGTCATGAGATGTCCATAAAAAACAATCTGTATTATTTTAAGATAAAAATAGCATAGTTATGCATGGGAAAATACATTTTTCCAGGAACCTAAGTTATCTCAGATACGAACAATTGGAACTATGAGAAGGTTAGGGCTTTGTCTCAGGTCATGGAACAACTAGTAAGACAGAAGCCATGACCATCCTATGAGTCCCACTCTGCTTTAGACTGAAAAGAGGCTGCAATGTAACCAGCAGATCCAGGGGAGAAGTGAAGACATTTCTGTAGATACCACAGGAGAACATTAGGACAATAAAGCAGTGATTTGTATATAGTAAAAGCCATGTGCTAACAACCAAACAGCCAACTCAGCATGTATGACTCCATCATCAAATCCCTTAGGAACAGGTCGTCTACAAATCTGTATAAGTGATTATCCTTATTTTTTATTTATTTATTTATTTGTTTGTTTGTTTATTTATTTATTTATTTATTTTGGTTTTTTGAGACAAGGTTTCTCTGTGTAGCCCTGGCTGGCCTCGAACTCAGAAATCTGCCTGCCTCTCCCTCCCAAGTGCTGGGATTAAAGGCATGCGCCACCACTGCCCAGCTAGTGATCATCATTATTAAGGGTACATGGCCATTCAGGGGAAAGTAGGCCTGGAGTTCAGTTAGTGTCGTATAGAAGAGAACAAAGAAATACAGGCTCAAAAGCTGAAAAACAATATTTCCATCTAGACTCAACAGCCTTAAGAATGTTACAGTTCTATAAAGAAATGTAACCTCAGGGATCTTTCAGATTCTCATTATAAAATCACTAGTAAGGCATAGTAAAAGGCTGTTTGGAAAGTTATTATAGGGATTTATAAGTTAAATAACCAAACCATATTTCATAAACACACAGGATTCTATGAAATCTATATTTATTTAAATATTTCTCACCATTGCATAGCTTTTTTAAAAAAAAAATAAATTTTTCCTAAATTCTGTAAAGAACACTTGATTTTGAAAACAATATTCTTCACAGGGCCGAAGGCCTCTCCTCCCATTGATGATCGAATTTGCAATCCTCTACTATATACATGCTGCCAGAACAATCAGTCTCACTATGTATAGTCCTTGGTTGGTGGTTGAGTCCCTGGGAGCTCTGAGGGTACTAGTTAGTTCATATTGTTGTTCATCCTAAGGGGCTTCTATGCCCCAGTGTAGGGGAATGCCAGGGCCAATAAGTGGGAGAGGGTGGGGTGGTAGGCATGGGGAGGGGGGAGGCAACAGGGGTTTGTTCTTGTTTTTGTTTGTTTGATTTTTGGAGGGGAAACTGGGAAAGGAGAAATTTACATGTAAATAAAGAAAATATCTAGTAAAAAATATTGAAAGAAAAAAAAATAACAAAACCCTTCTAAATAGAGAGAAATTCATGCTATTTGAAAAAAAAATAAAAAGAAAGAAAACAATATTCTATTGGAAATCAATGATGCATATACATTCCAAAGACTAGTTTCTCCTAGGTTCAAAAGAAAAGCTACACGAAGATGAGAATGAAGTCTTAATGTACACTCAGACTCTCTCACCAACAACTTCTTTCAGGATTGCTTTACTGGGTGCAGAGCCTGGTTCCTCACCACAGAACCCTATTCTCTGTGATTGTGGGCACACAGCGCCACCTTATGGGAATCTGTAAACTTGATTTTTTTTCTCTTTGCAACTAGATTCCATGTTACGATTCTCTGCTAGGCATAGAGGTTAACCTGAAATTAAAACAACCCTGAAATTGCCCTTCTTGAGTTCAAAGATTAAAACATCCCACTGGGGAGCTGCACACATACATGATGCACAGGAAGAGCAGGGTGGGCTTCCCCCTAGTTTGCCAGTTTATCTCATAAGACTTACTTTGAAAGCACCTGAAATAAGGGGAGAGCTGGAGATAATCAGATAAAGGCTTCCTGGAGGAGGAAGCAAGCCACAGTAATAACAAGCAACACATACAGGTATGACACGGCCTCCTTCTGAATGTTTTATGTGTTTAGTGACTTAATGTTCAGAAAATAGTGTGCTTAGGCAGGGAAAGCTGACCTCCAACTCTAGGAAGACTGGATGCCAAATTCTAGCTCTCAGCTTCAAGTGTTGTGAGCCCCATCTCAATAGTAGTTTGCATTTTAGATGTGTGAAAGTGTGCTTTAGAAATGCTACAATCCTAATCATCCAGTCTCCTAGGAAGGGAATTTCTTTCATTTAGTAGAATCACAGGCAATGGAAAGGATAGTTAAGGTAAGTTATCACAACTGGCAGGTAAAGCAGTAAGGATCTCAAAGGGGGTGTACAACAAGAAAATTAAGACTATAAAAGTAAGTTAACAGTAATGGTAGCTATAGGGTTACTGTGCCTCTAGAGTCTAGAGGGAGAGATGGGGAGGATAGTGAGAGGCATCTTGTACAGAACGATGAACTCCAGATTACCCAGGAAAGAGGAAATTGCCCACCACAGAGGAATTCAAGAATAAATACGAGCTTTCAACTTGCCAAGTACTGTGACCTAACAGGTCACATTCATAAACTGAGTATCACAAGTTAACTTCAGATGGTGACATTCTGTAATTGGGGAAGTCTTTGTATTCTGCACACATTGTCAAAGAAGAAGGCACCAGGAGAAGAAGTAAAGGAAATGGGAGTGGGATTCAGAAGATTCAGATGGAATTTCCTAGCACAAGAACATTGTAAAAGTGACAGACCACAACATTTGTGGGAGGAGATTGACACAAGATCATCTGTTTCCTAAAGAGTTCCAAACACATGAGTAGTCATTAATTGTTCAGTGTACATAGGTGGAAAGCCAGGCAGAACACACTCTATGTTCCATTTATACAAACTATTAGAATGGGAAAGATCTCTTATATGATCAGTAGTCATATGACTGTCTTAAGAATCAAATGGTCCATGGTATCATCATTGTGTGAGGTGGAATGAACATGTTATCATAAATGGGCATGTTGTGATGGATAAAATGTGGTGAAGAGAGAAATGAGTCCTGTGCTGTGAGAGTATAGGTAACAGTACTGTACCTTTGGGAGGGATTACGGCAAGATAGAGATGGAAGGTATCCTCAATGAAGTTTGGAGAAATAGGCATGCTTTCTACAGCTGTACAAGGAGTGGAATATGCCCAAAGTCATTGTCACAGTGTGGGAGAAAACATGATGCAAGTGTAGGAAGAGCAGAGAGTATGACTCAGAATACATGGCCTTTCTGTTTAGACACAGGCCATTATCTGGCCTCAGAATAACTCAGATGTTACCTTGGAAAGTAGGCATGTCAAAAGCATAAAAGGAAATGGTGCCAGTAACTTTAGAACTACTAATGTCTTTTTGTCTTATTCACACAGGTGAAAAAACTGGCATGAATCTTTGAGCTAGTTCTGTCCACTTTTATCATATTTTCAAGCTGGTGCATGATGCTGAAGTCACCAGAAGAGAAAGGATATTTTTTTGTCCTTTATAAATTTTCAGGAGTTCACAGAGCTGGGTGCCAACCTAGATGATAGAGTGCTCACAAACCACAACTAATTCAGCTACATACAATAGATGACATTTGAATGAGTTGTGCATCATCTGTAAAAGTGGAAGTGCCTAATTAGTCTCAGCCTCTTAGCTAACAAAACCTTCTGGTTCTGAGGCCAGCAAAATGTCTAATGTGTTACTATTATGTAAGTATTAAGTAAGGTGTGTTGATCATCACTGTACTATAGTTGATATGCATGGGGATATTCTCTTTCACTGAAATAAAGTGAAGTATGTTTAGATGACTAATCAGAAGAGAGTCATCCATTATACCCCGGCAGCGTACATGCACCTAAAGTACATAAACATAAAATAATCATCCAACAGTTTCCGTTAGTGTCTTCTTCCAGGAATTCGATGATCTAGTCAGGAAAACATATTTCTGGATTATGGCACTTAAGCTAGGTAAATTTCATACATGTTTTGCCAAACTGTGTTAGTAGTATACACACTGAAAATTGGGAATTCCGCTTAAAAGATTCTGGATCCAGAATACTAGTATTTCCTGAGTAAAGTGGTGAGTGGCCATTTTAAATATGTAAAAGGAATAAATGACTTTTTCTCTGCCAAAATAATACAGTTTTTTGAGTTTATTTTTCCTAGAAACCATAGACCAAATCTTATTTGGATTCTGTCACTTTCACTTTAAAACATCTGCTTTTCAAGGATATGATGATACATATCTTAAATCCAACACTTGGGATCCTAAAGCAGGAGGAATACAGGTTCAGAGTATGACCTGGTCTGAAGAAACAAAGATTAAAACTAACATAAAAACAATAGATTGATAAAATGTTTCTGTCTGGTTTTAAAATTGAGAGTTCCATTACCAAATGAGTTTCACAGCATCTAAATGAAAGCATTCAGCTGCAAAGATTAAAGATGTTGCTGTTGGGAGTTGCTGGTGAGAAACGAATTCTAGATTGATGACAAGGTGGGGAAAACCCTAATCTGTTCATGGACAATCTCTGTCTCCTACAATTCCCCTTCATAAGCCTCATCTCACTTTGGGTGGCATCCTTAAGTACTTTCATATAGAAAGAGAAAACAAAACAAAATGTAACAATATAGACTTTAAAATGCATTATTAACACATAATAATTGCACATACATTATGGGAGTGGTGTCAAGTTTTAATACTTGGATACATATGAGGTAAATAATCTCATAAGATGCTGAAGGAGACCTTGACAATGGCACATGACTGTGTCATGTTGGGGAAAATATTTCACCTCTGAGCTCAAGTTTTTACTGCTTAACAATAACAATTAATATATATATATATATATATATATATATATATGGCACAATAAAAGTGAAACCCAGAAAAGTTGAATTAATAATTGCTTGGCAGAATATTTAGTAGAAGTTGGCACAAACTGTCACCTCAAAATAGTAGAAATTAGTAGAGATATTGTTTCACAAAACTGTGGCATAAAGTTGGGTGGATGATGCAACTTAAACAGTACTAATGAT
>JADRCD010225178.1:0-14077 GCA_019843815.1 Montemys delectorum | reverse complement strand
AAAGATACAATAAAGGAGTTCTAAAAAGCAAGTTGATAACAATAAGTGCCTACATAACAATAAATGGACAGATCTATTAGTAATTTTATATCACACTTGAAATTTTTAAAACAAAAGTAATTAGTGTTCAAAAAGGGTAGACAGCAAGATTTAATCCAATTCAGAGCTGCAATCAATAAAATAAAAAAACAACAACAAATATAACAACACAAGAATCAATGAAACTAAGACTTGCTTCTTTAAGAAAACCAATAAGAGATAGACAAACCCAAATTAACTAAAATAAATAGGAGAAGGTAAAATGAACCACATTGGGGATTAAAAGAAAAACAGAATCAGAAGAAATCTAGAGAAATATAAGCATATATTTTAAAAACATGTACTTTGCCAAACTGGAAAATATTTTAAAAATGGATACTTTTCTTTATACATGCCCCTACCAAAGTGAAATAAAGATCAGGTGAGCAATTTAAACAGAACTAAAACCCGTAATGAAAAAGAAGCCCCAAATCACACATTTGGCATACACACAAACACACACACACACACACACACACACACACTCACTAACTCACATATATACATATATATAATTTATATATAATACTTATGTGTTTTTTAAAGAAACCAAATAGAAATTTCAGAAATCTTACTACATAAATGGGCTGACAAAGAAATTAGGTAACAAACCTTTTCCCAATCACCTCAAATGTAAAATATTTTAGAGTAACTCTAATCAAGTAAGTGAAATACGTATATGATAAAGTTTTAAAATTAAAAAAGAAACTGAATAAGATACACAAAGATGAAAAGATCTCCTGTGTTCATTTATAATATAGTAAAATGTCCATTCTACCAAAAGAAATTTACAGATTCAATGCAATCTCATTAAATCCCAAGATAATTCTTTATTGAAAACATAAAACTCCCAGAATGGTTGTTTGACTAGTACTCATGTGTTTGAATGCTTAGTCCATAGGAAGTGGCACTATTTGGAGGTGTGGCCTTGCTGAAGTATGTATGGCCTTGTTAAAGGAGCATATAAGGGCAAACTCTGAGGTCTCATATACTCAAGCTAGGCCCAGTGTGGCTTCTAGATCCTTCAATTTAAGATTAAGATGTATAATTCTGCATGCTGCCATGTTTTCCACATGACAGTAATGGACCAAATGTGTGAACAAGTAAGCCAGCCCCAAATTAAATGTTTTCCTTTATAAAAGTTGCCATGGTTACGTCATCTTTTCACAGCAATAGAAACCCCTCCCAAAGACAACAGTAAAGTACTTCTGAATGATCAAATAACTGCTGGAGTTATCACCATCCCTGATCTCACATCGTACTACAGAGCTATTATAATGAAACACTGCTTGGTATTTCCCAAGTCAAATACATTGATCAATGAAATTGAAGACCCAGATAAAACTCCACACATGCATGGACACCTGATTTTAGATAAAGATACCAGAAACACATATTTGGAAAGAAAAAAAAAGACAGCATCACCAACAAATGATGCTGATAGAGCTGGATGTAGAAGAATGTAAATAGAACCATAATTATCATCCAATAGAAAAGTCAAATCCAAATGGATCAAAGACCTCAGCATAAGGCCAAAAACACAGAATTTGACGGAAGGAATAGTAAATAATGGGGAATAATCTTGAAATCCTTGACACAACAATGACATTCTAAATAGAATATTACCTTAATCATACAGGTCCTAAGAGCAACAATTAACAAATTCAAGTATTTGTACAGCAATGGACACCACAATTTTGACTTAGTGACAGACTACAGTATGGGAAAAGATTTTTATGGCCTACAAAACTAATGCAAAGGTAATATCTAAAGTATATAATATATATATATATATATATATATATAGTATATAAAACCTGGAAACAAAGAAAATAAATAACAAGTTAAAATGGGCTACAGTTATGAATAGAGAATTTTCAGAACAAGAACATTAAATGACTGAAAGACACTTAAAAATGCTGAACACCTCTTGTAATCAGAGAAATGCAAATCAAACTCACTTTGTGAAATGTGATTTCAGGAAGATGGGAATTGATCTACCTCAAGATCCAGCTAGACCATTTTTTGGCATAAACCTAAAGAATATATCATCCTACTATAGAGACACTTGCTCAACCATGTTCACTGCTGCTTTATTCCTAATGGTCAGAACTTGAAAACAACCAAGATGTGCATCTGCTGATAAAAGAATACAGAAAATGTGGCACATTTGCACAGTGATGTAACACTACTCAGATGTTAAAAATTAAATGATGAATTTATATGTTGAATAGAGAAAGCTAGAAAAAAATCATCCTAAGCCAGGTAACACAAACACAGACAGATATGGCTGTGTTTTACTTGTCTTGGATGATAGCTCTTAGGCATTTGATAGTCTATCTATCATTTGCATAACCATAGAGATTAGGCATTGAGTAAGGTACTAGGGGTAAGGCACAGATCTCCCTAGGAAATGGAAATAGGATAGTTATGGTTGTGTTAG
This sequence comes from Montemys delectorum, assembly GCA_019843815.1. Classification (NCBI taxonomy): domain Eukaryota; kingdom Metazoa; phylum Chordata; class Mammalia; order Rodentia; family Muridae; genus Montemys; species Montemys delectorum. The sequence goes on along the minus strand of JADRCD010225178.1, from coordinate 11,556 downwards.
TGGTTCATTGGCTGGAAAGGTAGACTAAAATGGGGGCTGGAGTGAGAGAAGAAGATGAAGGAGGAGACAGAGGGAGAAACAGCTACAACTAAGGGCCATTTGAGGGGTCTAATGAAAGCCTAACAAAATAGAAGCTCCCTGAAAGATATACAACTATAAAGATAATCTTAGTGAAATTGCCAAAGAATGGGGGAGACAGAACCCCAACTGGTCATCGCTCATCAGCAAATGAAGTTCACAGGACTGTGAATGGATTAGATTAATCAAGTTGTTGGTTAAAGGGATCCTATGGGGAACCAAAAACTCCTCAATGAATCTTTAGCTATTGCTTAAGTTGTTGGTTGCTCTCCCCAAACTGACGAAAATGTCTTAGTGCTGAAGACAGCATGTATACAACTCATTGAAAATTTGAGCTGCTTCCTACCAAGAGACTGCATCCCTATGGATTAATGTTTATGGTGCTGGTAGATACTCTGCATGTTCTACTAAAGGAGAAAAGTAGACACCAACTAGCTACAAAACCTTTGATCTACAGTGGTTACCTGGATGCAAGATAGCTGGTGCAATAATGATTTGAAACTTAAGGGAATAAGCAACCAAATCTAATTTGATTAAATGTCCAATTCATGAGATAGAACCCATATCCAAAACTGCTTGTATGGCCCAGAACATAAGAGCAGATTGGCCAGGGACCTAAGGGAAAACCAAATACTATTGTTCTGCTAAGAAATATAGTAATAAAATGACTCCTAACAAACAACATTCTGCTATACTTATAGATCAGTGCCTTGCTCAGCTATCATTAGAAAATTTTCCTACTGCAGTAGATAGGTACAAGTATAGAGACGCACAGCCTGCCAATGGTTATACAGTGAGAAATTTTGAAAGACAGCTCTACATTGGCTGGCTGCATAAAATCTCTCTACACAGAACTCAGGGATCCCTGTAAAAAGAGTTTTAAGTGTCATGGTATATAGAGAACACCAAACAAATGTGGTGTTCTGAAAACAGGACAACAGAAGTACATATGAACTTCAATAGTCTGTGACAACATGCATGCTCTGGGCCTGCTTGTGTTTGAGCCAGATGTGAATACCAGTGCTGAGAGGGGAAGTGTAAACCTGCTCTTACTACTGACTCAGAAGCTAGGTACAATTGATAACCACTTCCAAATGAAAATTAGTTTCTCCAAGGGTGACTCATTGTGGAAAGTAATCAATCTTAAAGATGTTTACATGCCCAGCATTTGACCAACAAAACATAATGTAACTGAATTTTTGGAGAATATTTGTCTCATAATGTTGTAGTCAGACTTATTTTAACCATACATGTGATTTCCCCATATATTAGGCCTTCTCGATTTGTGTTTTGATGAGATTTCTATGTGTGTGAATGTCTGTGTCTATGTCTATATGTGTATCATCTGCTTTTCCTTTGGTTCCCTTTCTTCTGTTTGTTTAGTCCTATTGAAATGGTTTGGTTTTGTTTTATTTTACTTTGTTTTATTATTATTCCTGTTTTCTAAAGAGATAGAGAAAGGAGATAGATCCAGAAGGAAGAGTGGGGAGGACATAGGAAAAGTTGAGGGAGGGAAAATAATAAACAGAATACACTTTATGTTAAAAATATTTATTTTTTTATTTAAAAAGAGAAAACAAATAACGTACTGAGTTTGAGTCTCCTTTTGCTTTGGAATGTTTTCTACCTGAGTTCTACTTTTAAGTAGCATAGATATTATGAGGAAATGGTAGATCTCTAGAATATACTATGTTTTGATAATTTGTAGATTCTGTCCACTGTGTATAACTCTTCATTAGAATGATATGTAACCCTGATTTAAAGGAAGAGTTTGTATCTTTTTTTTTCCACTTACAGCCCAGTTGAGAGGCTCTTAGTTTTTAATGTTTTCTAAATTTCAAACATGAATGTGTCTCTACCACATCAATAGTGTACTCTGCCTCTTACAAAAATGACCCTATAATGATTCCCTTACAAATTACATAAAGAACTCCCCCAGATAAAACACCGACTATAAATTTAATCACTTGTATGAGTTATCCTATTGTTATGAAAGCTTATGATACTTTATTAGTTTTTATTTACTTTCATAAACACTTGATTTTATAACCATCATAATAAAGAATGAATACAATTATAAAAAGCAATGCCTGTTTCAGAATCAGAGATCTAGCAAATCTTGGAGCTCACTACTCATCAGCAAGTTTGTAGACTCCAGCTATTTCACTATTGTTAAAATATGAATTTTTAATTATGCTGTTACTGGCTAGAAAGTTTACTCCCTTTGATTTAAAGCATGATGGCACATCCAGATGCCTTCCAAACGCAAATGACATTTCACAAACAAACAAACAAACCTGACCACTCATTATTATCATATTTTTAATTTTTTAATTTTTACATTTATTGATTTATGTATATTGTTTCTGTGTGTGTGTGTGTGTGTGTGCATGTAGGTGTGTGTGTGTCTGTGAGTGAGTGTGTGTGTGTGTGTGTGTGTGTGTGTGTGTGCACGCCATTGTGTAGATTTAGATTTCAAAAGAAAAATGGGAATTGGTTCAGTCTCATTTCTTCCATGTGGGTTTCAGTGATGGAACTCAGGATGTCTGTATTGCAACAAGTACTGTTACTCACTAAGGCATCTTTTTAGATTGTGTTCCCATTCTTAAGCCTGTAACATGTACTAATATTATATTAAAAATAGTTAATCTTTACTATCAACTTGACAGGGTTTTGGATAACCTAGGAGACCAATCCTATTTGCACATTTTCAGAGAGGCTTAATTGAGAAAGACATTTTACCCAGATTCACTCCAAATGTCAGCAGCACCATTTGATAGGATTAGGTTTTAGACTAGATGCTATTAATGAGTGACAATATTCACCTCCTCATTTTCCCTAGTACCATACGTAATGTGACCAGCTAACATAAGCTACCGAGACTATGCCTTCTCTACCATAATAAACTGTGTCCTCTCAAACCATGAGCCAACATATGTGTCCCTTGTCAGCACATTGTCATACAATTATAAAACTCTCCTTGAATGAATACACTCTTTGACTTAAAGGTCACTCTATCAGTGGTGCCTTCTGCAACAAAATGATGAAAACAGCAGAGCCCTCATGAGTCTGAAGCACTATTATATGAACATATTTCATTGTCATACCACATTCCAATCATGAGCCACAAGTTCTACGTGCTTCTGTGATCCCTTGGCGATTTTAGCTCTGCTATCAGGGCATGAGCTTCTCAAGTGGATAGGATAAGTCATCCTGGATTCTCATGTCACCTAAGATGATTGAAAATATATACATAAGGCAACAAGACATGTGTCTAGTGAAATTAGGACTTTGCTAAGCCGGTGTAGGATTTACTACATAAGGGGGAAGATCTGCAGAGAAGGACTGTATGTCACTTTTTTTTTATACAGCAGTTTGTAATGGGAGCTGCATCTTAACTTGTTACACTCATTTTCAACAAGTTCCAACATAAAATTCCAAAGCTCACCAGAATTGTGTCAGGACTAGCTGGACAGACCAGAGTTCTCACTCGTGGAAACCTAGGTCTGTCATTCTTTGTCAAATGCAGACTTCCTCGCTTAGTCACTCCAGGGATGCTGCTTTGCCTGGCTAAATAACTTTTATTTAGTTTTTATCTCCCAATGTACTTTATTATCTTGGCAATATATTTCAGACAATTTTTCATAAACAAATACCATCTTTAATTTTTAGTATTTACTATACTCTGATTATTAGTATGCTTAAACCGCCATCTCCAACATTCTAGACATCAGTGTTCTATGGCTAAGGTAGAGTTCTACGAGTCATGGATACAGTCTGCCACCTATCACTCACCCATATAAATCAATGTGCACACATATGGTGGTGAGCAGCTAAATATAAACAGTGTTCAACAGATTTTAAATGTCAGCTGATTTGCAAAGTGATGTGTATATTATAGGGACTGCGTACCACATCAACTGCTTCTCCACTCTTGGCAAAAAGTTCAGGACATTATTCTTGAGTTCTTACATAAAATCAATGAAAGCATTGAGTCGTTGGCCTGTATTTGCATTTTAAGTGAAATATTTGGCACTAAGAAAAAAAATTTTGCACTAACTCTGACATCTGTGATTTTGAAAAACACTTAGGTATACTATTTCAAGGAACAGTTTGACCTTCACAAGAAAAAAATACTCTATTTTTTCTTCTACTTTTATGTTTTATTTTGATTGTAACACTCTTTTGATTCAGAATGTGTCTTTTGGATAAAGTCTAATCAGTGAATCAAGGAAGAGAGTAGAGCTGGAGAAGCAAAGTCTCTTTCTCTTTCTCTGTGTGTGTGTGTTTCTCTCTCTCTCTCTCTCTCTCTCTCTCTCTGTGTGTGTGTGTGTGTGGTGTGTGTGTGTGTGTGTGTGTGTCTATGCATGATGGGAGAGAAAATTGTTTCCATGCATTAAGTTGTGTATGGTTTAAAAATGAAGGAGAAAGTATTTATTTTCAAGGATGTTCTGGGTTTGACATTTCTACTGGTTTCCACAAGTAATATCACGTCTGTACTGCATTTGCAACCATGATGACTTGTTCATTCAAAATAATATGATATATTCATGAGCCTCAGGATATTTTGTAGGGCACCACATGCTATGGCATTGAGCATTAACATAACATGGAAAGCTGTTATGTCTACAGCAACTCCTTGGGATTTTTGAAGTGTGGAGCAGAAGATGAGAATAGAGGTTCTCAAAACAAGTAGAATGGTTATATGTAAATATACACACATATATCTATACACATGTATGTATTATATAGTGTAACAATTGGAAAGGCATGTAAAAGAAAGTAATTATTTTCACTTCCATTCTAATCAAGGAACATAAATGCTTTCTTGTTGCCCTGACAAAATATTTGACAAAATCATCTTAAAGAAGGAAGAACTTAGGCTGGATCTCTTTTTAAGATGAGATATTGTCCACCATGGTGGGGATAGCATTTTGACAAGAGCTTAAACTGTGGTAGCAAGCATGGGCCATATACACTGTCACAAAACAGAGAAAGATAAATTCTGGTGTTCTGCTTGTTTTCACCAATTTGGTCCAGGACCCAAAAATGTGAATGGTGCTACTTACGTTCTGAATATATAGCCTCTCTTCAGTTAATCTTTTCTGCAAACGTCCTCATAGACATAGATGCAAGTGTTCCATATGTGGTTATAAATCACATATTGACAATGAAGAGTAGCTATTACACAGTCATAGAACAATGAGATTAAAGTAGGAAAATGTGGGAAAGTAAAGTTTGGCATGAGTAAGATCTGGGACCTCAAATCTTCAGTTGAAACTGCAGAGGCCCCATCTTAGTCCTATGAGATTCAGAGAAACGAATTATCAGTTCTGGTGAATAAGCTTTAAAAGTCATGCACCAGTGGTCAGAGCTCCTTAAGAAATTGAGACAAGAGGGATTATTATCTAAGCCAGGGATAGCAGATGAAACAGAAAGCCTGAGTGAATTCTTCAATTTTTTAGTTCTTGTTTCTTTGTGAAGAAACAATTGTTCACCAAAAAAGTAGTAAGAATAATGAAGTTACACTTGGAAGATGATTAAGTACATATTCAGTGGCTAGAGCTTAGTGGGATGGATAAACACCATTGCTTTGGTCTTCCAAGGATCCCATGTTAGTGGCCCTACAGCAGAGGTCAAGACATGCATGGTAGTCAGGCCTGCAGACAGATTTTGAATTTGCTACTTTTAGCTAAGGCAATTGACCCAGCAACGATACAAATGGTGGCTGATTCTTGATGTTAGTATATAACTGGACAAAACAACCAGAAAACATTCAAAAATTTTTCTGAAATATGATAGTCAGCTCATCAGATAAGAATTACAGTGATCAAATAAAAAGCACTACTGTAATAAGAAATCAAAAGATTGGCATTTTTGAGTGTTTTGTCCAAGATATCCAAACACAACAGATCTGATGCTGTTCAACTTACAGTGGGGCCACAGCTCCATCACGAACTCAAAATATTACAATCTCATGAATCTGACAATGTAAAGCAGATGATTTGTTATGGGTGTTCTTTCTTACTGAAGAGTGTCACAAAACCTTCTTGTCAGTGTTAAACAAAGTAAGTTTTGCACATTGCACATTGATTCATAATCAGGTTTGTCTAACTCCAAAATTCCTGGATTGTGACACAACCTTCAATTTGGGCATCAGCTCGTCCAAAGTGACAGGCGGTCGAAAACAGAAAATTGAGCAACAGCAATATCAATCATGTCTGCTTTGTAAGGGTGAGTCAACCATCTCTTCCTAGTTTGCTTTCTGGGGCTGTGATAAAACACACCTACCCAAAACATATTATGGAGAAAAACATTTCTTTCTTCCTTTAAGGAGTATTATTTGTTTTAATTTTGTGTGCATGTGTATTTTGCCTGCAACTATGTATGTACCCATCACGTGTTCCTGGTGCCCTGTAGTATAACAGTCTCCTCAGAGGTTAAAACATTCCACCCTGTGGACAGGCTCCTTAAGGATGAAGGTACACAATTCAAAATAGTTTCTGGAAGTCCCTGAAGCTGACCAGATTCAATGGCAGGCACCTTTCCTGCCAGAGTAAGCAGTAGAAACAGAGCTGTCAAGAACATTCTCAGACTAGCTTCACTACAAATAAATAAATAAATAAATAAATAAATAAATAAATAAATAAATAAATAATTTCTCAGAGGAGAAAAGCTGTTAAACCAGACTCCCAGGCTAAACTGAAAGTAGGAGAAGCATCTAGAACAGCCTGGAAGAAGTTTAGACTAACCGAGGCACCTAGAAAGAACACTCTCCAGCTCCTTGAGGAGTTTACAGGCTGTGGAGTATGCTCCATGCTCTCACATTTTATAAGTGGTCACCCATGCTAGGGTGGACTTTGGTAGTTAGTGTATCTGTCTTTGAGTCATTTCTACTATAGTAAGTAGTACTCTGCCACCTGTATTCCTGTAAGTAACCCCAATAGAACTCATTGGTTGACCAAGGTGATCTTTGGTCAACATCACTATTTTAGTCTGTTATGGGCTCTCTATCTGGGGTGAGTAGATGTGTGTGCTCCATTTCCCCAGAAAAAGTTTTGTCACACAATATGACGGAAGTCAGGACACAGCATCGACTCTCCTGAAACTGAAATTAACAATAGTTGTAAGCCATTATGTGAGTTCTAGAAATCGAATCTGGGTTCTCTGCAAGAGCAACAAATGTTCCTTAAACACTGAGACATTTCTCCAGTCTCGAAAAGTGTTCGTTCCCTTTCATACTTCAAGGTAACAGTTTGTCACCGAGGCAAGTTAAATCATGAACTCAAGGCAAGGGCTCAGGGGCACAAAGTAAAGAAGAGATCATGAAAAAAGTTACTGACTGCTTTATCTCTACGTTCACCCTTAGCCTTTCTTACACAGCCTACTCCCACCTGCACAGGTTAAATAAAGCTCACAATGTGTCAGGCACTTGTACATCAGTTTGCCTTGTATATTTGAATGTTTAGTCACCAGTTAACGGATTGTTTGAGAAGGACTGGGGGATGAGCTTTGTTGGAGTAGGTATGTCATTTGGGGTGGGCTTTGTGGTTTCAAAAACCCATATCTCAGACTCCTTCTGCCTACTACCCATGAATCATGATGTAATTATTTCAGTCGCTGGTCCAGCATGATGCCAGTCTAATTCTTGTTACAATGAACCTCTAAAACCCTAAGCAAGTCTGTGATAAACGAGTTTTTTTATGAGTGTTCCCTTCGTCATGATGTCTGTTTACAATAATAGAACAGTAATGTAGACACTAGCTATGTCAAACCGATAACCAAGATTAGTCACCACACTCCCAAACAAGGTCTGCTGACTGTGTCTGCCCAGACGGTTGACAGAAGCCTCAGAAACTTTCCGGACTCATTTGCTTTTTATATTGGAGTAGTGGTTTTAGTTTGGTTTGCTTTATTTTATTTTATTTTTATTTTTTGATGTAGGGTCTCATATGTCTCACTCATATGTCTCAAGTTGGCCTGAGGGATGATGTGAATTTCTGATTTAAGCCTTTTCTAAGTGCTTGAATTACAGGCAAGCACTACCTTTCCAGGTTTATGTGATGCTGCAGAGGGAACTGAGCAATTCCTATGTACTAGCAACGTATTCTACCAACTAAAATACATCCCAGCCCTGTGTTGATGAGTTTTGTTTGTTTATTTGTTTTGTTTTTATTGTTGTTTTATGAAAATAATATATACATTTTGGGTCCCATGACTCCGTCAAGAGATAAAAGTTGGCCAAATGATTTCATCTCTTTAAACCACATACACAGGAGACAAACCTAGAGCAATTACTGGAATTCAGCAATATTTTGTATATACTTTTCACTTTGTCTGCCCCTTTCTCTCTTTTTTTAGTGCTACTTGATCCTTTTCAGATACTCAGCAAATATGGATTACAAAGTTACAAAGAGATGGGTTACTGATACATATATCAAAGTCTGCCCAAGACCCTTTGTTTTTCATTTGTCTGGAGGGCACATGGAATTAACACATTTCAGCTAGCTTAACATTTAGCTCTTACTCATGTACAAATAACATCCATGGCCACCAAAGGAGTTGGCTGTGTAAATCAGCAGCAGTACAGCAGGTCCTATCACTCTTTGGAATCTATCTTTGATTTATGAACAGAAAGAAATAAGACAATACAAAAAGTGCTATGCTAGCCAGAAAGCAGCGGAGTGAGATCAAGAATAACACATTGTTCTGATGGGTGGAAGGTCACCACTAACCATTCTCTCCCCCTCGTTCAGGGAGCACCAGAGTGCAATTTTGTAGGCAATGATAAATAGGGAGTTGTCTTCACTTGCAAGGTGCTAGAGATCTCATTTGTTTTATTTTACAAGTCATTTGGCATAACGGGCATAATGACAATAGAATTGGATTCTTGTGACTTTAAAAAGGTCATCTAACCTGTGCATAAATGCATTGGCCCATGCATTTCATTGTCACAACAACCTATTAGCTAGTTACCATCTCCAGTTATAGTAACTTTAATTTAGTAATTCAATGCTACAGTCAGATCTGAGCAGCACAGAGCAATGCCTGTCCAGCCCTTTCTACAAGTCTGAAAATTATCTCTGCCACATAATCTCCTTTACAACATATATGAGAAAGAAGTCCACACATTAAAGAGCCATTTCTTTCTTTTTATTAATATCTTTACTTATTTTTGGGTAATTTCATGTATATATAAAATGTATCTTGATCTTTTAAAATTCTGTGTCCTAGTTGTAAGGTACGATAGCACATATCTATAATTCTATCATTTTTGAAACTGAGGCAGAAGGGTTGCTATAACTTTGGGGTCTGTCTGGTCAACATCGTCAATTCAAAACCAACCAGGGGTACTATGCATATCAGTTTTTGTAAATGTAGACATATCTGGGAATAGAGAGTCTTAATTGAGAAAATATCTCAAGATCCCAGGCATCATATACCAGCTGATATGAGGCCTCCAACACATATACAGCAGAGGACTGCCAGGTCTGGACTCAGTCAGAGAATAGTCACCTAACTTTCGAGAGACTTGAGGCACCAGGAGTAGGGAGGGAGGTCTGGTGGGGTAGCTGCATCATCTAGGAGAAGGGGGCAAAGGATGAGGTATGGGATGTGTAAGAGTTGGAGGGTGAACTAGGAAGGCAATAAAGTCTGTACAGTAAAAAAAAAAATAATAATATTAAAGAATAAATAAAAATACAAACAAAACAAAACAAGAGATCCATAAGATCACCTGTAATTAAGTTTGTGGAGCATTGTCTTGATTGTTGGTGGGACATAGTTCACTGTGGGCAGTAGGACTTCTGGACAGGAGGTCTTAGGTTATATTAGAAAACAGGCTGAACAAGCCATGGACACCAAGCTAATGAGCAGCATTCTCTGCAGCCTCTGCTTCAGGGCCTGCCTTTTCTTCTTGCCCCAACTTCCCTAGATGATGGACTAAAAGCTATAAAACTAAATAAACCCTCTCTTCTCAATTTGCTTTGGGTCGTGGTGTTTATTACGCGAATGGAAACCTAACTATACCAGGTATAGAGTGAGACTGTCTCACTAAACAAACAAACAAACAAACAAGCAAATAAAACCAAATCCTATGTCTTATGTACCTTTTACCAGCAAATATTCTACCAACTGAATAGAAGATAAGCAATAAATATACGTTGGGCTTAGAGTGCAAAGGACTATCACAAAGAGGGAAATTATAGCTGTGGGAAGAAAATATCGAACAAAGACAAAAATTCAAGAAAAAATTCACAGTTCTGGCTTATACTGATCAAAACAGAAAGTATATAAAACTATTCCAACAAAGCTTTTCTTCACAATCATATCCAAATTGGTGGTTTTAGATACATGCCTTTCATCTCTAACTTCATCCCATGGGGCCATCTATTTGGCTTGTTTTTTTTAAAGGCCCTTCTATATTTCATGATGAAATATGCTACTCATATTCTCTCCTCCTTAGTTAAATGTGTTTTTTCACTGATTCATTAAAACATCAAGTTTTAAGTAGAGTTCACCTGCACCCTAATGAACACCTTAGACATAAGCATCACTAAACCTACTGTTCTTCTCAAATATTCCACCATTGGAATATCCCATTTGCTTAAAATAACATGTTTGAGTCCATGAGTCTCCTCAGTGACACATATTAAAAGAGACTCGTTCTTAGTGTCGAACTTATTTAACAATCTGTGATGTATTTTGGGTTGTTTTCTGAGTTTGTTATTTCTTTTTATTTTTGTGTTCTTGTTTTTGGCTTTGTTTTGAGACAGGGTCTCAGGTAGTACATGGTAGCCTGGAGCTCATTTAAAATATCCTTGAATTTGTGATCTTTCTGCCTTGACTTACATAGTGCAGTGAATATAGGCATGTACAGTCATCATGATAACTTCTGGTTTTATGCAGTCCATGAGCTTCAATCCAGTGCATACTATGTAAGCATAAATGTTTCAAAATGCAACTTTTAATTCACATACAGAGAAACACACGCATTTCCTCAAGAAAGCACAACTTGGGCAAACAAAATTTAAAGTTCTCCAATGCCACATATGTTCACTAAAGACTGAACATACTCAAAATCACTAATGCTACTATTCTGGGTCAATCAAAAGGTAAAATATTTTCCTTGAAAGAGTCGAAATCCTGATAGATGCAGAATTTTGGTATTTCAACTTCCTCCTCAGATAGGAACCTGAAATAGCTGCAAAGAATGATGTTTTGGAAGTTTAAGGTTCCTAAAAACCTTCAGATGCATGTAATTCAGAAGAGGCCATGGTACTGCAAATCAGGGGCTTTATCTCAGTATTTTGGAAAGAGTGCATCTTTAGGTAAAGATGTTTTTAGTTGTCAGAAGCAGCAGAAGCACCCTATATACCTATAGAATTTAAACTTTATTTTATTTCTTTCAAGAGTGAACTCACCATACCTGGATAATAGGGTGTGTGTGTGTGTGTGTGTGTGTGTGTGTGTGTGTGT
>JADRCD010225177.1:0-12362 GCA_019843815.1 Montemys delectorum | reverse complement strand
TAGTTTCTTGAGTTCTTTATTTTGGATGCCAGTCTTCTGTTGGATATATAGTCCACATTCCATAGGGTGGGATCTTCTGTGATCACTACTCCCTGAATCTCTTTACTTCCTTCCTTTATAATTTTCTAACATATTAATTTACAGTACAGATCCATTTGTTCCTTTAGATTTGTGAAACCCCTCATATACTTCATATTGCATCCTTATTTTTTAGCACATTTGAGAAAATATTTGTTTTCAAAATCATTTATTTAGACTTCTTTTTCATAGTTTTCAAGGACTGTTCTGAAATTTCCAGTGTTTACTAATTTACTGAGAGTTAGCCAACCCACAACTTCTGGACTTGTGCTGTTTTTAATTATCATGGAGTCATTAATGTTAATAGGAAGGGCATTCATCAGAAGGAAAGAGTCCTTCATTGTGAGTTGGTCCAGAATATGTACATTATTACCCAAACAAGAAATATGCCCATAACAGCCATTGACCCTTGTTGAGGCTCAGACCAGGACTCTATCGCAGTGGTTGGAATCACGTCATTCTGTCCCCACCATGGCCACATTGGCCTCAGCAGTCCAGTAAAACTTACATCTGCAATGACACTAAAAAGAGGTATGCTAATTCATTCAAGAATTCTAGAAAAACATACTTCCAAGCTTGGATAATGGTAATGACAGAAAAAAATGGGGAGGGTGTGATTTCATTTCTATATGTAGGCTTGTTGAAGGATAACAAGAAATTTTGTGTTACTCATTTGTCAGGTAGAATAGACTATAGATAATAACAATAGTTTTGCCTATACAAACATAGGGAAGGTAGACATTCTTGGGAGATACAATAGTGTTTACAATGATCCTGAACCTTGAGCACATAAATATTTGTGTTGTAATCATAAAAAGAGAAAGAGCTATAAGAATATGTTCTGATGGGGGTGTAGGGGAAGGTGGTGTCCTGATGGGCCTATGCTGAGGTATCCCTTCCCCCTGAGGGACCAGACACACACTGATATAGTATAGGATAGAGTTTATTCAGGGCATGGAGAGGGGAGTTAAGAGAGTAATAGAGGTAGAAAAAGGCAGAGAGGAGAAGGAGAGAATGGAGAACTAGAGGCTGGCCATGACCACGTAGAGAGTGCGGCGGGGGAGTGGGGGAGGGGATGGGAGCAAGGGGGCAAGATATAAGAGAGAGGCAGGAGTAAGAGGGTAAAAGAGATAAAAGGGGCCAATCTTCCCCCTTTATACAGGGCCAAGCCTACCAGGCTGTTGCCAAGTAGCTGTGGGGAGGAACATAGCTGACTGCTGCCAGGAACTGTAGGGGTGGAGTTCAGACAGAATACCAAGGCTTTGTCTTCAGAATATGAAAATAGGGACAATGCATCTAGCAAACACAAGGGGAGAAGAAGCATGCAAGACTGTGTTCTCATAGATGGTCAAAATACTTCCCAGTCCATTCGTTCTTCTCTAATATTATGCTACCAGTCCTCTTATAAGGTTGCATTTATTTTTCTGGTAACACTGGAATCTCAGTAAGCCATGCCATGTGTCTGAGCAATTAAATTGCCTATCTCAATGGGTCTTTGTGACATAGCTTTTCATCGTCCTACCAACATATACTTCTTTGTAGTTGGAAGCCAAATTATGTGTAAGAAGCATGACTACTCTGAGAATATCATAAGATTAGAATCTGAATTCTGGAACATCCTGAAGTAAAACATTCCTTTCTCAATGATAATTAGAACAAGTATGCGTTGATAAACATAAATTATCCAATAAGATGAAATGAGGTACGTTTACTCTGAACATACTTTGGCAAAGTCAGTCAGAATTACTTGTGTTTGACACAGACTTGGAAATAATCAGCAGGGTAGTTGTGTACTTTTGTTTTTATTAATATAAGAATCACATATGGATCTCAAAGAAATACTTATTTTGGGTTGTGGATTTAGAGATTTCAGTTCAGATTTGGCAAACTGTCTGTCTGAAGCAAAACTGAACATCCTGGCAGTAATCATGTGGTGAGACAGAATACCTGACTCCTGGTAGACAAAAGGAAGTAATGTAACAGAAAAGGGCCAGCACATGCTCTCTTCTTCAAACATGTATTATATATGACCTATCTCCTACCAATTAATCTCTATCTTTTTTCCCTACTGTCTCTCAGCAATGCTATCATACCACAGGACCCCATCAACGTATTTATCCAAGATCTAATCAGCTGGGAGTTATTGGATCATATGTGCCTTGACTGTTGGAAGACAGATTCTGTATAAGGAGTGAGGCTACTGGATAGACACCAACCTTTCCATATGTGAGCCTTTTAAGGCAAAGGGAAAGCCTTATCTTCAGGTGAGTGATAATTGGAAGTTGTTGGTTTAGGAAATGAAGGTGGATATCAACTTGGGGAACTATATTTAGCTTTTTCTGATGAGTCTGACCCAGAAGTTTTGGTTAGCTTTCTAGGCTGGGTTCTGTAAGCTTGTGGGTAAAAGTTTATTGTGATTTATGCTATGGTCATTGTAGTCTCTGTTTGCAACTTAAATACCCCAAACAGAATTTGAATGAGTTAAAATCTCAACTACTTACAAAGCTTAGATTTCACTAAGAATATTGTCCCACTGCTATGTGTGTGATTTTGTGATTCAGTGCCTTATTTGGTCTTGATCTGAGGAGCTTTCTCAGGCAACTGATGGGAACAGATGGAGAGACGCACAGGAAGATATTATTCAGAGAGAGGGAGAGGGAGAGGGAGAGGGAAGGAGTCATTCTAAATGAGATGTCTCCTTTAGTTCCCTCCCCCTCAGAGCTCATGGATCCCCACAGAAGAAGGTACAGAAAGAGTCTGTGAACCACAGGGATTGAATCACATTGGAAGAAAAAGGCACTCTGAATCACTCGAATTAGACACATATGTGCACACAGAGACTGAAGCAGCAAGCACAGGTCCTAAGTATGTATGACCCAGATACTCTGTAAATATATTATAGCTATTAGCTTGGTATTCTTACAGAATTCCTGCTTGTGAGAAGGACTGTCTCTGGATCTTGTCCCTAAGCTTAGGGCTCTTTTCCTTCTTCTGGGTTGCCTTGTCCAGTCTTAATATGGTACATTTTACTTTATCTTGTTATATCTTATTTTGTCATGGTTTGTTGTTATCCCCTAGAATCCTATTATTTTGTAATGAAAATCAGGAAGGAAGTGGATACAATTGAGGAGAGAGGTGAAGAGAAGCTGGGAGGAGTAAAGGGAAGAGGAACTATAGTCAGGATATATTATATGAGAAAAGAACCTATTTTCAATAAAAGAAAAATAATTACTGCTCCATACATGCCCATTATAGTGAACTTTGTATTTAGAAATAGACATCTGTGTAAATAAAAAATGAATAAACCATATATATTTCACATAGCAAGGACTCTGATGTTCTAGAAAAAATGTGCTGAACAAAAGAAGCCCAGTCCTTCTTCTTGTCAAATCTACAATCTCATGGCAAGAAGATAGATAACAAAATAATAAGTGAATTATAAATTAAATAAAAATGATACTGGATAAAAAGTGAATAGAGTGTTCTATAATATATATGGATTGGTTTAGAAAAGGAAATCCAGAAAGGGCCTCCCAAGTGGCACCATGACATAGCAATAAAAGGAAAGAAACTAACAATTGGAGAAAAGGCATATTAGATGAATAGCTATGCAAAAGTTCTGAGGCAGGAAGGAACTGGGTTTAGGTACCTGAAATGAGTTGTTTTCTCCCATGCACTATGATCCAGAAATCAAGGAACTATGGTTGAAGTAAGAACCAGATGAGACCTAAATTTTATTGGCCTTTGTGAGGAAGTGTCATCTTATTTAAGTGCTATTGTTAGCTTTTAATTCAGAGAACTGATAAAGAATGAAGACAGAAATTTATCTAATTTACACTTAAAGAGTACTACTTCTTTAATTTCCAAGATTAATGTTTAGAGGATGCTAGAGTAGATATGAAAATTAGATACCATGGTATAATTTATGATAGAAGAAAAAAAGAGAGCTGAGTCAGGCCTGGCATGGTAGAGTCATGAAGGCAAAGGAGGGAATTGTGACACTTTTTAGACATAGTAGATAGCCATAAGAGAAAAAATTTGAAAACTTAGCCAACAAAGGTAGAATCTGAAGTCATAATAATAATCAGTAACATAAAACTTATAGATACCATTTATTTCATAGACTCTCCACCAAACAATTATGTTTGCTGTCTTGTTTAGTCTTCATAACACTTTTGTGAAATTAATGTTATTTCTTTTCTTATCAAGAAATTGAAGCTCAGGGAGTTCAAGACAACCTTCTTGTTTTACATTTTGTAAATTACTATGCTGAAGACAAACTGGGTATGTAGTTACCTGAATACAGAAGTCATATTTCTTATATATAGATATCATATATCAAAACAATGTTCTGCCCTTAAAAGCAGAAATAACTAAGAAGCTGATATGAAGACCTACCTGTTATAAAGAGTGGGAGAATGTGGTAGCCGTAACCCAAACAGAAAAGAGTATGAGAGAGAAAGGCAAAGAAGGGAATATGGCCTGAGACAATTAACACTAAAGGTCATCTGAAAATACATACACACGCAGGCACGCACACGCACACACACACACACACACACACACACACACACTCAACCTCCTAATAGAGAAGCTCCTTACAATATATGGAAGAAATCTAAATGGAGCCAACAAATAACAGTGGGGACAGTGCTATTAAGTAGATAATTTATGATACCACGTTAAATCACTGGTGTCAGCAGAAGGGTAGGATACTTTTCACTGGGCATTGGCTTAAGGGCTCCAATGGAACTCCCAATAATAAATATCACAGACTATTTCCAAGGCTACTGGTTCCTCTCCATAGCATCATGACCCTATTACTAAAGGCAATACTTACTTATGTTATCAAACATGGAGAAGTAAAGCTTGTGGCTATAGAAGCTTTACCCCCTATTATGTCCATACAGGGTATAGGAGGGAACTCTTTAACACTGCCATAGGAGGATCATGATCAAAAAAAATCCCCCATCTACAAATCCTAAAACCTACAACAGCAACCTGCCTGCAAGATAACTAGATGCAATAGTGGCATAAATGGTATGGGAGTGATCAATGACTTTCCGATTGGATTGGAGGCCCATCCTGTGAGATGGAACCCATACCTGCTAAACTGGCTAAGAACCTGAGACTAGATAGAGCACGGGGAACAATAATACTATTGTTCTGTTAAAAGTATAAAGCAATACAATTATTTCTAATAATATACTGCTATACCCACCGAGCAGGGCCCCACTAACCCACGTCTGAGAAACCTTAGTTCAGTAGATATGCATTAACACAGAGATTCATTACAACAATTTGCAAAGAATGAGAGACTTTGGGGCACTCAGCTATGAATGGGATATCTTCAGCAAAGCCCTCCCCTAAAGGCTGTGGAATTTATGTGGAAAAGAAGGTACAGAGAAGGTAAGAATCAGAGTTAAATGACTCCAAGGAAATAGTGCCTTGTAAACACAACAGCATGGATGCACATATGATCCCACAGAGACAGTGACAACACACACAAGCCCTGCTCAGGTTCAAACTAGATGGATTTCAAGCACTGAAAGGGACAGGTGGACACTGGGTCCCACCAGATCCCATCCCTCACTTACTGTTATTTGTAACTGATAACCAATGACAAATAGCAATCTAGTTATTTCCAATGACATGTTACAGGCATGTCAACCTCTCTCTCAGGTAGTCTTCATGCACAAGAGAATCTGGCCAAAGCAAAATGAACCAGATGATTTTTCTGTGGAGTTTTAATTTTGTTTTGGCATTTGTTTTTTTTTTTTTTTTTTTGTCTTGTTTTGTTTTGTCTTTTGCTTGTTTGTTTTGACTTTTGCTTCCTAGGTTTTATTTTAATCTGTGTGTGTGAGAGAGAGAGAGACAGAGAGAGACAGTAGCACAGACAGGGAGACAGAGAGAGATGTCACATGCACATGTGTTCTATGTTTTCCTATTTGAAAGATATTGACAGAAATTTTGATGGTTAACAAGATAAGGGGTACAGGAAGGAGTTGGGGGAGGAGAAGGAAAGTGTTCAGAATATATTTCATGCTTTTTTTGTAATTTAAAATAATAATAAATCTAAGGACAATGTATAAAAAAGTTAAAAGACATAGTAAACAATATATAAAGAACCCACCTATACTTTTGAGAGATTGGATTTTTTGCTATCACCACTGATTTGTAGCCCTTGCACATGCATATTCTTAGAGATATGCATGTATTTGCTTGTATATATGCCCAGAGATAGGTATGACGGGTATGCATTCTTTTCAGTTTTGCAAGAGCAGCAGATGGATAATTGCAGCCCCTAAATGCCTAATCTGCTCTCCGGGACACGGGCAGATTTCTGAGCCAACAAACTTAATTGAACTTTCTATTCCAGCTGGAAAAGGTTACTGTGTTGCTGCATACACAGCCCCGCAGAATGAAAAGGTCAGCAGCTCTGTCCTCTTTGTAATGGATTGACCAAAGGCATATTGTTTTGTTTTGTTTTGTTCTTTCATTCTATTTTTAAAAAATATTCTCCACAACTGCAGGATTGTAGGACTTAATTAGGACAGTTCTCCCCTCTCCCAGTGTTGGAAATGCCTGCATATTATGCTGATGTGGTCCGTGTTTCCCAGGGAGGTCACTTAAACCTCCTATGTGGAATGGATAAAACATTTTGTTAAAAGTTTAAGTGTTTGGGCTTTTGAAATCTAGAATACATAGTCAGAGGTCCAGAAACTGAATTTATCTAAAAGGTAACATTTGTACCAAGTGCCTTGAAAGTTTATGAAATGATAAATGCTTCAGCCTATGACCTAGACTTCTGACCATCTGATCTGAGTGAGAATTTTCATTTTACAGCCTGAGAAGTTCCACTACTGTTTGTGCTCTGGGACAATTGTGAAGCCATCCATCCAATCTCAGGTCTAAACCCTAAGCATCCTCCCTCTACCACCCTATCTCAGTTCAACCAGCTAAACTGTCCTAATGATTAAGTGTCTCAGTAATGACCTTACTTAACAAAATGGGAAAGAGCAAAGAGAGATCGAAGCCATGGAGAAACAGTTTTAACTGCTGCTTCTCAGAAAAACAGGTTTCAGACCAAGTGCCACTATACCACTGGGTATTCACTTCAAAGACAATGAACCAATGACTCATGTATCCTTGCATGCTAATGTTTATTCACAGTAACTAAGTTATGGAAAAGCCTGGGTGTCTATCAACAAAGGAACAGACAAAGAAAATATGGATTACATACCACCATGAATTTTTCAGCTGTAAAGAAAATGAAGTTATCTTATTTTCAGAATAGTAGATGCGTCTAGAAATAATCACATTGAGCAAATTAAGTCAGTCTCAAAAAGACAAATATCACAAATATTCTCTCATTTGTAGATCCTAGAACTTATAGAGCTTATACAAATATATAAGATTATGTATCTATCAATTGCATGAAAGCAGAAATTAAACTGTGTAAGAAACAAAGAGGATGAAGAATGGGACAAGAAGAGACAAAAAGAAGAGTATTGGTGAACAGATGGATGTGCTCAAAATACACTACAGTATTGCGTGAAACATTGTATGTGATCCAGTATAATACATTTTTATAACATAAAAATATTATTACACCTTAAATTAATTATTTTAAAAATTATGCAGGAATACCATTATATTTAATAGATGTACCTCAAATTCCCCCCATTGGTGTCTCCAATGTATCTCCCAATTTCAGGTTCATTGCTCTTGATTTTTTTAAAAATAATACTCATACATCCAGCTAGTGCTGCACATGGATGTGAGGTGAATCACATGGACACAGACAATCTAGCAGAGGTCAAACCACCAGAAAAAGTGATTCTTTCTTCCCTAGCATTCATCATTTGCATAGATCCACACATACTGGTAGACCCTCAGGAACCCCTCTTCCATCCATGCTGGAGCTTTAGCTTTCTTACTTTTACATAGACCTTGTATGTACAGTTATCTACACCTCTGGTGAATTTGTGCATGCAGCAGCTGCATAATGTTTAGAAAAAAAGCATGTGTTAGCACTCTTCATCTATTGACTCTTACATTCTTTCTATATTCTTTTCTGTGTTGTTACCTAAACCTCGATGTAGAGAAGGTTGGTATAGATAGCTGACTCATGGCTGAACACTCACTCACTACTCAGAACTTTAATCAGTTATGAATCTCTATATTAACCACTGTTTACTGCACAAAGCTTCAATAACCAAGGTTCAGAGCAACATAAACCATTTGGTATAATATATATGACAGTATAAAAACATTTAGCAAAAGGACAAACAAAAACAAAACAAAAACAAAAAGTACAGTATATTCTTCCATAGGTCCTAAGACCATTCAGATATGGGTTTTTGGTCATATTTGCCTTACCAGGCATGAGTTTTGTCCTCTAAAGCAGTCATTAAATCCAATCAAAAAGTGTATTCTGGCAGCATGTGTATAGTAGAGGATTGCAAATTCGATCATCAATAGGAGGAAAGGACCTCGGCCTTGTGAAGGTTTTGTGCCCCTGTGTAGGGGAATGCCAGGGCCAATAAGTGGGAGAGGGTGGGGTGGCAGGCATGGGGAAGGGGGAGGCAAAAGGGGTTTGTTCTTGTTGTTTTTGTTTGTTTGTTTGTTTTTGGAGGGGAACCTGGGAAAGGGAAAATTTACATGTAAATAAAGAAAATACCTAATAAAAAAGAAGGAAAAAAAAAAAAAAAGAAAGTGGTTGGATACTCCAATAAGAGTCTTGCTACAATTGCCATTACTGATACTACATTGGCAGGCGATCAGTACAACATCCAAAGCTAGGAATGACCACTGATGTCTTTTCTTTCCAACTATCCCGCTTTCCAGAACTATGAAAGCTACTGAACATCAAATTTCCTGGTCTTTCAAGGTAGATTTCTCTGTCTTCTGATCAATGAAACAGAGTAATATCTTTCTTCAGCATTAGGTTCTTTCAAATTAGTTGTGGTCAAACAAGATCAATGGGAATAGTCTTCTGTTGTTGTTGTTTTGGGAACCTCTCTGTCCATCTTACTGACAGCTCAAAGGGTGGTAACTGTACCTAGGACTGAAGATTTTCATTTAATAAACCATGTGTTTTAGGAGCAGTATTGTCCACTATATATGATACATTTGCTTAAACTTATTTTTTTTTTCTTTTTTGCTTGTTTGTTTGTCTGTTTGTTTTGTTTTTAGTAGAGCTTTAAAATCTTGGCTCTTACTGTCATACAAACCCAAAATAAGAACAATATTTAGACATTGGAGTTCATTATAATAAGGCTGTACTTCAATGTCCAATACATCACTAAAGAATTTTACCCCCATAGTAGCTAAGCTAAGAATTGACAGTTCTGCTGTGCCAAGGAATGAATTGTAGGCACAATTATTTGGATTCATATTTTCAGCTATGGTCAAAGCTATTTGACTTTAGTGATGGCAATCATTCTCAGACCACAGAGAATAGTTTATGTTCATTTAACAAATGCTGTATGTATTAAGATGGTCTATCCATGAAGTCATTCTTTAACTGTTTCGGTGAACAATGTTTCGGCTTGGAGGGTGGCATAGACATTAGGTGAGGGTAAGATTCTCGTGCATTGGCTGTGATGATTTTGAAAAGCATTAATCTCAGAAAAAGAGTAACTTATAAGTTCCTCTTCTTCAAAATTGATACAACAATGATAAATATCAAGCAAAAGATTCACTCTTTGTTGTTCACTTACAAACCACCTCCCAAATTAATTATCTATGTTTCTTTTGGCTGTATAAATAATTTTGAAATACGTAAGCCGTTCTTAAAATCATAGTATAGTGTAAAAATATCAAATAAACAATCCTACTAATAGAAAGGCTGAGATAGGAGAAGCATGATTACAAGACCATTATGTGGTACACAGCAAGACACTACTGTCACGTACAAACAAGCAGAAAGTATATATGGATTGTATAATATTGGACTGATTTCTCTAATTACCAAATTAGAGAGATCACTGGATGAAAGCCAACAAATTTATAATTCCACATATTTTTGAATTTCAATTGATTAGGATATTGTGTACATTTGGCTTTGTCCTAGAATATCTTGTTTTCTCCATCTATGGCAATTGAGAGTTTTTCTGGGTATAGTAGCCTGGGCTGGCATTTGTGTTCTCTTAGGGTCTGTATGACATCTGCCCAGGATCTTCTAGCTTTCATAGTCTCTGGTGAGAAGTATGGTGTAATTCTGATAAGCTTGCCTTTATTTTGCTTGATCTTTTTTTCTTACTGCTTTTAATATTCTTTCTTTGTTTAGTGCATTTGGTGTTTCGATTATTATGTGACAGGAGAAATTTCTTTTCTGGTCCAATCTATTTGGAGTTCCAGAGGCTTCCTGTATGTTCATGGGCATCTCTTTCTTTAGGTTAGGGAAGTTTTCTTCTATAATTTTATTGAAGATATTTACTGGACCTTTAAGTTGGGAGTCTTCACTCTCTTCTATACCTATTATCCTTAGGTTTGTTCTTCTCATTGTGTTCTGGATTTCCCGGATATTTTGGGTTAGGAGCTTTTTGCTTTTTGAGTTATCTTTGACTATTGTGTCAATGTTTTTTATGGTGTCTTCTGCCCCTGAGATTCTCTCTTCTATCTCTTGTATTCTGTTAGTGATACTTGCATCTATGACACCTGATTTCTTTCCTAGGTTTTGTATCTCCAGGATTGTCTCTCTTTCTGATTTCTTTATTGTTTCTAGTTCCATTTTTAGACCCAGAATGCTTTCATTCTTTTCCTTTGCCTGTGTTTTCCTGTAATTCTTTAAGGGATTTTTGTGTTGACTCTTTAAGGGTTTCTAGCTATTTACCTGTATTCTCCTGTATTTCTTTAAGGGAGTTATTTATGTCCTTCTTAAAGTCCTCTATCATCATCATGAGAAGTCATTTTAGATCTGAGTCATGCTTTTCTGGTGTGATGGTGTATCCAGGACTTGTTATGGTTGGAGAACTGGGTTCTGATGATGCCAAATAACCTTGGTTTCTGTTGCTTATGTTCTTACACTTGCCTCCCACCATCTGGTTATCTCTAGTGCTACTTGCCCTGGCTATATCTGACTGGAGCTCTTCCCTCTTGTGATACTGGTCATGTCAGAACTCCTCAGAGTCAAGTTGCCTTTGTGATCCTATGATTCTGGGATCCTGGGATCCTGGGATTCTGGGATCCTCTGATCCTGAAATCCTGGGTGTGTCAGAGCTCCTGTGAGTCAAGCTGTCTCTGGGACCCTGAGATCCTGGTGTGACCAAGCTCCTGTTATCCTATGATCCTGGAAGTGTTAGAATACCTGGGAATGGAGCTTCCTCTGGGTATTGTGGGACTGGCTGCAGAGTTTGCACCCAAGATCTGCTCAGGGTACCAGCCCAGACCAAAAAGAGCTCATGCTACTGGTCTGGAAGAGTTCCTGTGTGCCTGGGTCCCACTGGTCCCAGTTACTCCCAGTACTAGGACAGATGTTGTGTCTTCCTCACCTCTGATTCTATGATCCTGGGCATGTTAGAGTGCCTGGGAGTGGAGCTTCTTCTGGGTGTGCTGGAATTGGCTGTGGAGTTTGTGCCTAAGATCTGTTCAGTCAAACTTACTTTTTAAATTATGTGGGTTTTTTTTTCCTATCTTACAAAAAATTAAGTTCTCATAAGACTTCTTCATGCCTTCTTAGTTTTGGTTAATCAACACCATCCACTTATACACCCTTTCCCAGTTCCCTACCTTACTTAAACCTTTAATTCCTAATATATATCTTCTGTTCTTTCCCACCAAATGTAACTTAATTTTTTCCTTTATTTTATTTATTTTTACTTGGGTTGCAAGACTGATAATTCTCATATTAACTTTTTTAGTGAAGCCTTCATTTTAATTTGCCTTTTTGCCACACACACTTTGAGTGACAGCAGTTTATGAGGCAAAAGCTTCATGGAAGCCAGTCTCCTGCATTGTCTCCTTGGCATTCCTTAACTCAGAGGAAGCCCAGATATGTCCTTGTGAACTTGCTTGCTAGGTGCCCACCAAGAAATGATTTACTAATAGCTAGACAAAATTGGATATTGCTCTCTGACCTTTACCAATGTTCCAACATCTTAGCCAAATCCTGCCTTGGAATTTCATAAAGAATGTTACCCATCCAGACTAATTGCCTTCAACCTTGTGGGCAGGGCATTGACACTTACAGAATGGGAGATTTATCCCAGGGCAAGGTCAAATAGAATCCTCATTCTCAGTCACTGAACCACTCCTAGGAAGTAGCAAGAAAGAGACAT
>JADRCD010225176.1:24056-43132 GCA_019843815.1 Montemys delectorum | reverse complement strand
ACACACACACACACACACACACACACACACACACACACGCACACACACACACACACACCACACACACACACACACACATACACGCACACACACACACACACACGCACACACACACACACACACACACACACACACGCACACACAATTTATTTTAAATATTAAAGTTGTCATTACCATATTACATTGTTCAAAGTCTATATCTATATTAAAGCCACGTTCACTGTGGTTTGATTTACTGAGCATCAGGCCTTCATGAAAAGTGAATGAGTAAGTAGGAGAATGCTGGGGATTAGGGGAACAAGGCTCTCTTCTTGTCTTTCCCTTAATATTCATGAATCTTTAGAAGCCTCACTATAGTCCACAGACTTCCTCGGTTGTAGAGTGGGGAAGGTGGGAGAGAATATTATCTTAGATCTGTAAGTCACCATGATTATTATATCAGAGCTTTATCCAGCCAGAGTCATGCGAATTATCTCACTTTTATTGGCATTCCCACTTTCATCCGGAATTCATGGAATGGCTATATTTTAATATCTAAACATATACATGGTAACCTATGCTATTAGCTATTGAAAACTGTGTCTACTTTTCTCATGTCATCTTCGGTTATTTCTTTGACCTTCGAAAAATGAGAGCACACGTATTTGACTCTGCGGAGGATATATCATGCCACTGTCTCTACATAGGCCTTGTTGACTCTAGATGCGCTAGCACCCAATTAGTCTTCATCTCCTGTTTCTCAGTCTGTATTTTAAGAACAGTGATGATAGCCAACACCTAAGAACCTGAGAAACAATGAATGAGCACACACTAAACTCTGATACACAGCCTGATACATAATTAATATTACAAATATGATGGACATCTATGCTGTTTTGAGCAGTAGAGTGCTCTGGCTAGATTTTTTTGGTTTGCTTGCTTGTGTGTTTGTTTTTTGTTTTTGCCAACATAACACAAGTTAGAGCCATCTGAGAAAAGACAATACCAATTGAGAAATGTCTATATCAATTGACTTAGAGGCAAACCTGTGGGGCAGTTTTTTTGATTGATAACTGAGGTGGAAGGGCCCAGCCTACTGTGGGCAGTGCCATCCTTGGCAAGGAGTTCTGAGAGATCTAAGAAAGTAAGCTGATTACACCATGGGCTCAAGCCAGTAAGCAATGTTCCTCCAAAGTTGTGGCTTCAGTTCCTGCCTCTAGTTGATGCCCTGACTTCCCTCTATGCTGGACTGTAAGTTGTAAGATGGAATAAACCTGCTTCTCGATGATGATTTGTTCAATATCTTAACATAGCCATAGAAAGTTGAGTAGGAGATGGAGTGATACACACAGATGTACAAGTACATTGTGGAAGGGTATTAGAGTCCTTTGGGTGTAGGATCATCAGTGGTACAGCTGGGTCACATGGCAGTTGGATATTCAGTATTTGTGAGGAATCTCCATATTAATTTCCATAGTGGTAATATCAGAAGTTTCCCTATGGCAAATATGAGAGTTAAGAGTATTTTTGCCATATTCTGTGGAAGTAAACAAAAACACACACAGGTTACATATCAGGTGTCAGATCACGTTATTGAGACCTGTGCCAATCTGAGATGAGAGACCCCGATACTGACCAGTAGGAATTATGTTCTGTGTAAGGACTCAGGAAGAGGCCCCCATCCTCTCCCCAGCTCTGTGAAGATGTCTTCCCTTGTCTCATTGTTCTTTTGTATCCAAATTCACGTTCACAAGTTGTGTTTACTTATGAAAGGCTCTGCTCCAGTGATTAAGGACCTAAAGCGGATAATTACCCTGTGATTTGCAAGCAGTGCACTGGCTGGTATTTCTTGAAGTTGAATTGCCGTATAAATATCACCTGTGTGCTGTGTCAGCTTATTGCCCACCTTGAGAGAGCAATCTCCCTGTTAGTTTTATGGCACATTAAGTCTCCTTTCGGGATGAATTGGGTTTGTCTGAGGAGGATTGGTTACATCAGGATAAAAGAGTAAACAGCAAGGCTGACTGGGAAGCTATGAAACAGAAGCAAGAGGGGAGGGGAAGGCAGGGGGTGGGGAGTGTTCAAAGGAGAAGCTTAAAATGATAAAGTAACAGGAATGGTGACAGCCTGAGAGGGTTATACTTAATGCAGAGAGTGCGGCTGCTACAATCCAAGGAGTGAGTCAGAGGATGACATAACACTTAGAACTGCGGGAAGAAAATTATCTGGGGTTGATGAGAGAACTGGTAATATTTATTAAATGTCTCCCCTGCATTCTTCGCCATGCACTTGAACACATAACTGTTGACCTTCAGCCAACGGCTGATTTCCACTGGAGGGATCCCAGTTTACCAAAGGCCTCTGTGACCTTTGCTATCAGCAAGCTCATCAAGTGCAACAGCTAGAGAAAAAGAGTCAGAAGGGACTTAGCATATACCATATACTATACGGTAGTATAGGTCTGATGGCTAGGTTTCATCTGCTGTCTCTGTGACTCCTACATCACCACACAGCATCCTGTGTGTTCCTGTGTACCTAACCCTGGCATGAAGTGGAGGACTTAGTGAGCAGAAAGTGCATTTGTAAAAGTGCTTACAAACTGGATTGGATTTCTTGGCACGGATCTCAGAACAAGGCTTGATCCTTTCTAATGCAGTTTCATTTATTAATTACAAAATGCCTGAGGTCTGGAATTTATTCAGAGCCCCTTGTTGAAAAGAAATAGGTGATTTGAGATTGATTTGTGTTATATAAAGGAAATTGTGTTTGGTTCTTTGAGACAGGGTCTCGCTGTGTCACCTTGCCTGGCCTGAAACACTCTATGTAGACCAGGCTGGTTTTGAACTCCAGACTCTAGCTCTTTCCTGAGCACTGAGGTTAAAGGAATGCATCACTAACTATACCCAGACAGTGGATAAGAATTGATACTATTCTGTGTACCCAATGTAGTAGTTCCACTACAGATTGCTAGGGAGTTCTTTATCCTATATCATTAAGTGAAGACAAAAACAAAGATGGAGGCAAGGATTTAGGATAAAGGACAAAAATGTAGCAGCAGTGTGTGTGTGTGTGTGTGTTTGTGTGTGTGTGTGTGTGTGTGAATGTGAGTGTGAATGTGAGTGTGCAATGTCTCTGTGAGTATGTGAGTAGATTATGGGGAAGTATGTGTGAATGAGTGTATGTGTATGTAAAAGTGTGTCTGCATGATATCTCTGTGAGTGTGAGTGTATGTGTGTAAGAGTATTGTGCATGTGTGAGTGTATGTGTGTGAATGCCTGTGTGAATATATGTGTGAATGTATGTGTGTGGGTACAAGTATGTAATTGTGTGTATGAATGTGAGTGTAGGTGTTTCTGAGTGTGTGATATGCCTTGTGTGTGTATGTGTGTGTGGTATATATGAATGTATGTGAGTGTGCGTGTGTGATGTCAAATGTGTGGTGTGTGTGTACACACACATGATTGGTTTGCTACTTTAAAATATACATAAATTATATTTTAATAGCAAACTGTAGGAGGAAAATATAAAATTAAAGACAGAAGTTGGAAATCCCTTGTTTTATATGTTTAACTTGAGGATCAAATAAGTATTTAAAATAATTAGAAAATAAGAACACAAAATGTTGTTTCTAAAAATTAAAATCATAATGAAAATGACATGTATACTGGGTTTGGGAATATAGCCATATACAGAAAAGGTGTTTCTAGAGATTTTAAAACATGTTTGTTATCCTAATGTCTCCAGTAAAACACATCTGAAGGACAGAGAAATACCTTCTTTCCCTCTTGCCATGCATTCATTTGTGATAAGGTTGTTATTGCTAGATCCCAACCCTGTGCCAATTTCTGGAATTCCAAAAATTAGTAATTATGCTGGTAACATTGAACACCCAAAGTTTTAGTGAGAAACTGAAACGAAGGTGAAAACAGGAGATGTTCAGCTAAAATTCTGTCACTGTACATTTTCATTGGAACTATAATTTATTTTGTGTCTAGTCCTTACGCTAAAGAGATTTATCCACTGTAAGGAAACACTCGAAATAGCCCCCCCTTTTTTAAAAGGCTTTTTGGGGCTTACCTGATCGGGAGACTCCTGACTATGGTAGAGTGGCTTTAGAGTTTTCGGCCCCTGGTGGGTGTGGAAGCACAACAAGAGGCTGCACGTTAAAGAACTGTGGTTCTCAACCCGTGGATCACAATCCCTTTGGGGTTGAATTACCCTGTCAGGGGCTGCATACCAGACATCTTGCCTATCAAATATTTGCATTATGATTTGTAACAGTAGCAAAATTGCAGTAGCATGGAAAATAGTTTTATGGTTGGAGGTCACCACAACAGGAGGGACTATTTTAAAGGGTCTGGGCATTAAGTTAAGAAACACTGTTATAGAGAAAATTGTTCACCTCAAAGTCATGAATCAAAGAAGAGAAAATAAAGGGCTAAGGGCCTATAAACTCTATCGGGGCATGTCCACAATGAACAGAGACCTTTCTTTAGCCTCTATCTCCTAAGACTATTTTATCATAACACTAGTTTCTTCCTCTTTGGAACACACAGAGGCCACAGACGTATGCAGTATGCATACAATCCAAGAATGTATTATAGATAAATGTCAACATTGCATTTCAAGGAAGATAAGAGGAAAATTATCAAACTCCATTTAAAAATAAAACTATTCATTAATATAAAACCTGCTGAAGTCCACTCTGACATCAAGCCACTGTGCCATGCCATTGATTAACGAAGTCTTAGTTACTTCCAAGACTTCATTAACTTCTCATGCTAGCTTTTGTTTCAAATAAAAATGATACTTTTTATTTTTGGTTTGTTCACATACCATTTTGTCCCTTTCAATACCAAGTTAACTAAACATAAAGTAGTGTTTAGTCTTTACTAAAATCTATAAAAAATTCACATTGCCTTCAATAGAAATTAAATGCAGACAAAATACAGTATAGTCGGAAGACAGTATTTCAATTATATGGCAAAACAGCACATGTAGGCTATGTTAAAGATTGTGGTATTAGAAGTGAAATCCTGGGGCATCTTGGGAGGTCGATTATGTCCTCTCTACAAGAATAAGGACCCAAGTCAGAATGCCAGCACCCAAGTGAAGGCACCAGGTCATGTGGCTTGTTGGCCGGGAATTTTATCCAATTGTTGAGCTGTAGGTTTAGAGAGAGATTCTGTCTCAATAAAGCAAAATGTAGAGTGATGGAAAGGGATACTCATTGACCTTAGATTGTTAAATGCATAGAATGCATGTTCCTCCACATATACATTACAACACACACACACACACACACACACACTCACCATGAACAAATACACATAAACTAATTAAAATAAACTTGTTCATTTCTAAATGTTACATTTTAAAATACATCTCAGGCTTTCATTGTAGGTGTCATGTCAGTTTTAGAGTCTGGTGTTTGGCAGTGTAAAGTTACCCTATTCTTCATTTAAGACTTCTAGAAATAAAAATTGTCACCTCTGCCATCTTTATGCATTGTTTTAAAATAGCATATGATTAAACTTTGCATTTCATCTGGTCAGCACGTGTAATGTAGTTTCAGGGATAACTTCTCTGTCTCTACAGTTTCTGCAGGATTGATGTTCTAAACCAGACAACAGATCCTTCTCACAGAAAGTACATTGTGATGCAATTTAAAAATCCTGGCTAGATACTCTGTTGCCCTGAAATCTAATGATTCTAGTGTGGATTAGAGATCATCTGTGTCATAATCAACTGGGTACTCAACTGGGCACTCCTTTAGAAGGTAGGCAGAAGGCTTCACCTGGTCCATACTGAGTTTGAACCCCAAGGGAAAACCACCCTTGTGCCTTCTCAACAAGCTCCATGTATGGCTCACGTGATCATTACAGCTGTGGTTCAAAGAATAATGAAAAGGCATCTTGAAATTAAATTCAAGAGGATGTATCCAGGTGATTTAGAATGGAAAGCATCAAAATTAACCTTTTTTCCAGAAAGGATGAAAAGAGTTGATAAGAGAAATTTGACAATATTTGTGGAACACTCATTCCTCCTTCCTTTCTCAATAATCCATACTGTTAGGAGAGAAGGAATAGGAAACATTATCTTGCACGTGTTCTCTAGGTCTGCCCCAGGATTTTCTCCCATAGAAACCAAATGTATCTGTGTTTTTCCTTCATTCCACCTAGGCTGTTGTCATTTTCCTGTCTGTACCACATGATTTTGACATAATATGTCCTAAATATGACAAATTAAGGTTCCTATATGGATATTTTCCCCCAAAGGGAGAAAATGCACATTTGAAATATCAGTGGGGTACAAACATACTCAGTACACAACGTTCGTTCCCACACATCTCTATTCTTCTACATCAGACAGACTTCAAGGCAGGGCCAAATAGCCCTGTACTTTTGCTGTCAATCAATGATGCCATATTATGTAATTCAGTTGCCATGAAATTCTTTTCCTATGGTGAGCTTTTAGATGACTCTTTTGGCCAAAGGAACTCAAATCTCTGTGAAGTACACATTGATATGTAAAGACTAGATTCTACATTTTCACTCTGCCCCATACTTAGTAAGGCAAAATAATGTTCATTTGCTGGGTTTTATATGGTCAGGTCATTGAAACAGGCCTCTTTCTGTAAGCTGTAAATGACATTTCAATTCACTGAGCACATTTCTAACAGAATTTTATATTATTCCTGTGAGGAATATTTCCCCTACAGAACCCCATGAAACAATGGCTCCTGTGATGTCGCTCACTAATTGGTTCATAGCATCTATTAGTAAATAAAGGTTTTGTTTAATTCTTACAGACACAGTTCAATGACTGGACCTTCAGAAGATACTTGATTTAACGCTTTCATTTTTATAAATAAAGATAGTGAGGTTTCCAGAGATGGGAAATTTTCTTACTCAAGTCAACTTTGAAATGGCAAAACTCATAAACATATCTGACTTCTTAGACCATGTTTTTCACATTTCAATAAAACTTTTTCATTTGGATCTGTTTATTCCTTGTTTTCAAAACCATTTAATCTATTTTCTATGGTAAATCAATTTACTCCACCCCCAGTATCTTCCAGAAAGTTCTGCAGACAAATCCCTTGAGATAAATCTCAAATCAAACAGCCTTCCCTCATCCTATGTGCCACCATCTGTTGGCCTGTGGCTTCTCGCAGCTGCCTCTCACTCTTCATTCCCCATTCCCCTCTCCACTGTCACATGAGTCATATCTTTCCAGGAAAACCAAAGGTAAATGGTCTCAGAATCATGAAAAAAATTTTTTAAGCAAAGCAAATCAAATGGATGCCCCTATTTGCAAAGTTAGATGTCATTGGATAAACATAAATCTCTAACCTCATCTACCACTATGCCTCTTCTTGCTCCTTAAAACAGAAATTTAAAATCCAAGTGGCTTTCACATATACCACAAGCAATGTTTGCTGGATCTTTACATATGCAATTGCATCTGCCACAAAGGTGCTTGCATCCAAGTACTCTGGTTCATTGCCTTGCTTGATCAGGTGCTTCATTTAAATGTCACTCAGCAAATCATATCTTTATTTATTTATTTGTGTTTTTTTTAATTAGGTATTTTCTTTATTTATATGTAAATTTCTCCTTTCCCAGTTTCCCCTCCAGAAAACAAACAAACAAACAAAAACAACAAGAACAAGTCCCTGTTGCCTCCCCCCTCCCCATGCCTGCCACCCCACCCTCTCCCACTTATTGGCCCTGGCATTCCCCTACACTGAGGCATAGAACCTTCACAGGGCCAAGGTCCTCTCCTTCTACTGATGATTGAATTTGCAATCCTCTACTATACGTATGCTGCCAGAACAATCAGTCCCACCATGTATAGTCCTTGGTTGGTGGTTGAGTCCCTGGGAGCTCTGAGGGTACTAGTTAGTTCATATTGTTGTTCATCCTAAGGGGCTACAAACCCTTCAGCTCCATAGGTCCTTTCTCTAGCTTTCTTCATTGGTGACCATCTTAATCAACTAATCTCAAAGAGTCAGACCCTCCTCACCAGACCAACACTCTCTTCTTTTATTCTGCTTTATTCTTCTCCATAGCATTGATTTGTCTGATTGTCAGTTATGTTCTTATGTATCTGATATCACTCCCCAACTACAATATAAGCTTCATGAGAACAAAAAGGCAGAAAAAGTTGACCATTAAAATCGTTAGGATAATTTAATATCGTTTTGTTCGTGACTGTGCCTGTCACACAGTAAGACTTTAATTAGTATATCATCAATGTATAGGTTAACACCATTTATTTATTTATTTTTTTTACTGCCTGGAAAAAGCAAACTCACATACTTTACATATAACATACTTAAACTATGACATTTAATTCTAGATATACTTTTGTGGGTTAAATATATAAATAAGTCTATATATATTTTTGAAAATAATCCAGAAATAATATAATGAAAACATTTTGAAAAACCTTTTTTTTACGTTGTGAAGAATATTTTTATTTTTTAATTAATTATTTTATTTATTTATATCCCAAACGTTGCCCTCCCAGAATCTCCCTCCCAGAGTTTTTCACTCCATCCCCCCTCCCTTTTGCTTGTGAGAGGGTGCTCTCCCACCACCCTGGGCATCCCCCTTCCTAAGGGCATCATATCTCTACAGAATTAAGAGCATCCTCTCCCACTGAGGCCAGTTAAGGCAGTCCTCTGCTACATATGTGCTGGGAGCCTTGGACCAGCTTTTGTGTGCTCTTTGGTTGGTGGCTTAGTCTCTGGGAGCTCCCAGGGGTTCAGTAAAGTGGAAGTTTCTGGATATATCAGGTGATATAGACTCACATGGT
This sequence comes from Montemys delectorum, assembly GCA_019843815.1. Lineage (NCBI taxonomy): Eukaryota > Metazoa > Chordata > Mammalia > Rodentia > Muridae > Montemys > Montemys delectorum. The sequence continues at coordinate 34,330 of JADRCD010225176.1, read as the reverse complement.
ATTTGCAAAGACAGACTCATGTGGTCTTTTGCTGAGGCAAGATCCGTGGGAGGACACACGATGTTTGGAGAGAGTATAATATAAATAGGACTCATTGGACGGTGACAGCTAGCTTTGCAATGCTTTGTTGGTCTCACATATGCATCTTCACTGATCTTCACTTCATGGAGAGAGGCATGGCAGAGAACTTCTGGTGTCTTGGCTGGTCCTGGTCACTTCTGATGACTCATATGACGCATGTTGATTCTGTAGGATTCCGGGCAGTTTCTGCTAGATTAGGCCATCACTGCTGATTTGTACTTGCTATCCTGACACTACTGAACTGGACTGCTGGTATCCTGACAAATGGAGATTGGAATCATCCCCACCCCCAAAGAACTAATTCTAAATAGGTCCACATCCCCTTGTCCTATTTACCAACTTTTCTCACCTACTTTTGGACAGTAGGCTAGAAGTGGGCTTTGAAGCATTTGAAAACCCTTATTAAAAGTAGGTTTAAAGAATCTAAGCCTACAGCCCAGGTTAGTTGGCACTGCTGGTCTTCCTATGGGGTTGCCATCTCCTTCAGCTTCTTCAATCCTTCCCCTAACTCTTCCATAGCTGTCCCAACCTCAGTCCAACGGTTGACAGTAAGTATCTGTATCTGTCTCAGAGTGCTGCTGGTAGAGCCTCTCAGAGGAGAGCCATGCTAGGCTGCCATCTGCAAGCACAACATAGTAATAGTGTCAGGGTTTAGTGGCTGCCCATGAGATGTATCCCAACTTGGACTGGTCACTGGTTTGCCCTTCCTTCAGTATCTACTCTGTTTTTGTACCTGCATTTCCTCTAGACAGGAAAAATTCTGGGTGAAAAATTTTGAAAGTGGGTTGGTGTCCCTATTTCTCCACTGGGGCCCCTGACTAGCTACTAGAGGTAGTGTCTTCAGCTTCCATTTCGCCACATTTAGGTATTTCAACTAAGGTTACCCACATTGAGTCCTGGGGGCCTCTCACAGCCCAGTTCTCTAGGACTTTCTAGAGGTTCCCCGACTCCCCACCCCTGGCAGCCACATACTTCCATGCATCTTCCTGACCCTCTGGGCTCCACCCCTGTCTCCCCCATACCTGATCCTGCCTGCTTTTTCCCTCTCCCTTTTCTTCCACACCCATGTCCCTCCCTCCCTCTGCCTCCCATGCTTATTCTGTTCCCCCTTCTAAGTGGGATTGAAGCATCTGCTCTTGGACCTCCCTTCTTGTTTAACTTCTTAGGGTCTCTGGGGTGTATCATGTGTATTCTGTAATTTTTTTTTGTTAATATCCACTTATCAGTGAGTAAATACCATGCATGTCCTTTTAGGTCTGAGTTACCTCACCTAGGATGGTATTTTCTAGTTCCATCCATTTACCTGCAAAATTCATGATGTCCTCATTTTTAATAGCTGAAGAGTATCCCGTGTGTAAATGAACCACATTTTCTGTATCCATTCTTTAGTTGAGGGACATCTGGGTTGCTTCCAATTTGAAAGTGCCTGCTTCTTGGAAGAAGAGTAAGTTGAAAGTGGAAATAGCAAAAGTAGATGGAATTATGGAATGGAAGATGTAAGAAAACAGAGTTTTGGCTCTGTTGTAGGAAAGTGTTTCAATTGACATAAATAACAAAAGACAGACTTGGATACCATGAAGAATTCTTCTCCCTCAGAGTTCCTCTTCTCTCCAGATGTGTAAGCCAAATATTGATGAGTTCAAGCTCTAGAAGTACTTTAACTCTAGGTAGGTGGCTTCATGGAATAGACTGATTGGACTGGTTCAGTGCCAAGGACCTGTAATGCACTAATTTTACCCATGTTATTCCTACTTAAAACATTTTTATGGAGAATTTTTTTCTAACCCACTTTCAAAGTCTATTACCAGTTCCTTAGAATATATTAATGTTTACCAATTTAAATTTATTGAAAAAAGTAATTGATAAAACTTGTTGATACATTTTCTACTTTAAAAATGATTGTGACTTTAATATAGCTGTTTTGTTTGAAAAGACTTTTAAAATCAATTTTTAAAAGAATTCCAATATTATTTTAAGATGTGATAGGATTATTGAAAAATCTTTTCTGGGGGTCTCCCACTGAAGAAGAAAATTAATTGAACTCGCACATTCTGATTTGTGTGAAGAGAAAGGAAAGATGCAACAAAGCTTTTTAAATTCATTGGTTGCATTGTGGCTTCAACCCTTGCTCAGCGTTTATTAATCCCACTACACTGCAAAGCATTGTAACTATACATCTGCCTTTAACTCTTTCACAACATGCTTTTTAGCATTAAGCACCATCAAGGTCTCAAGTTTTCTTCTGCTTTTGGAATTATTATTGTTGTTGTTGTTGTTGTTGTTGTTATTTGAGTACACTGTGGCTGTCCTTTAGACACACCAGAAGAAGGCATCAGATCCCATTACAAATGGTTGTGAGCCACCGTATGGTTGATGGGAATTGAAATTGAACTCAGGACCTCTGAAAGAGTAGTCAATGCTCTTAACTAATGAGCCATCTCTTCAACTTTCTTCTGATCTTTTAAAGATAAGAGATGTTAGGTGGCTTGGCCCATAGTTAACAAGCAAGTAAAAGAGAGACTATGAGCCAAGTCGAAAGTTCCAAGTCACTACCATGTCACTTGCACCTTCTCGAGTGAATCTTTCACCAGCATTACTAAGCCCTAAGCTTCCTAAAGGTCCATGGAGGAAAAAAAATGTCCTAAATGTTTGCTTTAACTTCCCTCTGCATAGAAGACTTCCTATTCACCCTCCCTGTTGGAATGTTCCAGCCATAAAGCACAATAAAAGTGTCAAAAATTATTCTTCTCTCTCGTAATGTGGGCCTTTTCTTGCCAGCATAAGGAAAACAATGATGGATTTTCAATACGCTTTATAAATTGTCACACCCTTGTTATTCTGTTTGCTAAAAATCTATTTACATTCCTTGGCTTTATGTTAAGCTTGGGTTACTAACTTGCACATTTATTCTAAGTTTAATTGAATTTTTATTACTCATGATAAAATTGGTGTTTTGCATTTTGCACAGTATTTCTCTGCCGTGGACTTTCATAAGGTACAATTATATAAGAATCAGATCCTGGTCCAGTTAAGTATTAATGATTCAAATAAAGATATTAATGTTTATCAGTAATGAATAAAAAGCTACAGTTGCTTCTTTCATTTATCACAGCAGACTTTGTATGTGGGTGTCCTTTCCTTGACTTCAGCAAATCCCAATCGCTGCAATACATTATGTAATACTGACTCTCTAGAAGTATATGTATAATTATGAATGCATGTATATATATATACATATGTATATATATATATACATGTGCATAATAAGTTCACAAATGTATTAGGATTCTGTAAAGAACAGACTTTATAAAATGAAAACATATATACATATGGATATACATATACAGGATTTATTATTGTCTTACAGGATATCATCAGGGTAGTCTGACAATGGCTGTCTCATGACAGAAGGGCTGAGAATCAGCAAGGTTGGATATCTCGCCTGTCCTAATTTGGTGTTAGAGTCATGAAGGGATTCCAGAAGAGCTGTTTATCTTTACTCTACTTTGTAATTCTGAAGAAGTTGAATTTAATACTGGCCACAGCAACAGGAAGATGGCCTTGGCTGCAAGAATGAAGACAAAGAGGCCAAAATCAAAATTCCCTTTTTTTATGCCCTTCCATCTGAGTAACACCTGATGTTGTGGCCAATATTCAGGGTGAATCTGTGTACTTTAAATAATCTTATTTAGGAAATCCATCACAGTGGGGCCTAGCAGTTTGGGTTTCAGTAGATTCCAGGTATAGTGAATTTGACAATCCAGAGTAGCCATCACAAGTACATCGCTTCTCAACTTCAAACAATCACATCTTTTTATTTCATAAGTAATTTTAAAAGGAAAACAACAGCTAGATTTCCCCAATATGCTTATAAACTCTCTACAAAAAAGCTAAAAACACATTACATATTTTAGAATAGGTAGCAAAGTCGTTTGAGGAATGTTCAGTCTGTTAGTGTTTCATGACTTAAATATGATAATATAAATGTACAACACTCAATCAAGGTTACATAATATGATAAAGAAATAAAGAAAAGAAACACATGTGTGTGTGTGTGTGTGTGTGTGAGAGAGAGAGAGAGAGAGAGAGAGAGAGAGAGGAGAGAGAGAGAGGAGAGAGAGAGAGAGAGAGAGACAGAGAGACAGAGAGACAGAGAGAGACAGAGAGACAGAGAGAGACAGAGAAAAGATGGGGGGGCAAGAGAAACACACACACACAGAGTTCTAGGTGTGTTAAGAGTCCATCACCATCATGGGAAAGCAGCAAGCCTGGCAAGTGTGGCAGCAGGCCGACATCTAATATCTCGAACCACAAGCAGAAAATAGAGAGAGTGAAGTAGAAAATAGAAAATCTTTTAACTCTCAAAGCCCACCCCCAGTGACACACTTCCTCCAGCAAGGCCACCATTCCTAAAGCTCCCCAAGCAGTGTAACCAACTGGTGACCAAGTGTTAAAATACAGGAGCCTGTGGGGAACATTCTCATTCAGACCACCACAACACACACACACACACAAATGCACATCAATGCATAAACATTTACTATATGCATACACACACTCATACACCAATATGCACATACACATGTGCAGTATTTTATCAGGGCCACTTCCTAGGAATCTTGTAAGGTAGAAAGACTCGGCATCTCTCCATTTAAAAAAAAATGCTAATTAGCTTATAATCTGCCAGGTTTCACTACGACAGTTTCATATACACTTCATTTTGGCTGATACTACTCCCCTATTCCTCTTCCCTGCCTCCTGCCCTAACTGTGTGTACACCACTCTGCTCCCTCCCTCCCTCCCTATAGTCTCCTTTCCCCTTCTACGTCAAACATAGGAGAAACTGTCCTATCAGTCTCCCCCCTTCCTTAAAACTGCACTTCCTCTCCATGGTTCCCTTTCTGACTTCACGACCTTACACACACGCATTCCCACACAAACATACTGATATAACAATTAAAAGAAAAGAGCCACATCTGAGAGTACACAGACAGCGTTTGTCTTTCTGAGCCTCCGTTGTCACATTTTTTCAGTTCTACCAACTTTTCTGCAAATTTTATAAATTTTTTGTTTGTTTATGACTGAATAAAGTTCCATTGTGTATATTCATCACATTTTAATTATCTGTCCATCTGCTGATGGACATCAAGCTAATCCCACCTCCCTGTTCTGTGAATAAAGCAGTGATAACCATGAATGTTCGTGCTGCTATTGCTTCATTGTCAGGATGAAGAACAAACACCTGGGATCTTAAATGCTAAGGATCACACAGGAAGTAAGTGGTAAAGGCAGAGAGAAAGCCTGACCTCACTGACAGCAAAGTTCACTACATGAGTATTCACAAGCTGTTCAAAATGGCCTTGGTAATGTCAAGGGCTGTTCAGTACCAGATAGTTTTCATGTGTTATCTTATTTATTTCTCAAAACAGTTCAATTGGGATATTACCCTTGAGTTCGCCTTCCTTATTTCCATCCTTACCCACTTAAACAGCATCATTGCCTTCGTTGGGAAGAAAGGGACTTAAAAGAAATGCATTGGAGCAATAACTGGGTGAACATTAAGTAAAATTTTTAATAATATGTTTTATTTATTTTTTTGAGAATTTCATACATATATATATATAATATATATTTTTATCCTATATATCCCCATTGCCATCCTCCATCTGCTCCTGAACCTCTCTCAATTTCCCTGCCAACTTCATATCCTCTTCATTTCCATATTTTTAGGCATCTCACTGAGTCTAATTGGCACGGCCCATATATAAACAGGTGTGGGACCATCTTCAGGTACATGGGCAATCTACCAGAGGCAATACCCCAAGGACCAATGATTCTTTCTCCTCCAACAGTCAACAACTGCCAATAGGATATATATTGTTTTGAGAAATAAATAAGACAATGCATGAAAATTATTGGGTACAGAACAGCCCTTAAAGATGTGTGTGTGTGTGTGTGTGTGTGTGTGTGTATACATATGTGTACATATGTGTATACACACACACACAATTTCTGGTAGCCATGCTTTATGAACACACTACATTTCCAATTACAACTCCCTATAACTGAGTTAATTAATAATAATTAAGTACTTATGTTACTATAAATTCATCTCTGTTGTCACTGACTCAACAATGTATTTGAAAAGCATTTTCCTTATGGATTGTCAAAAGAAATTATGACTCTAGCACTCACTTGAGGGACTTGAAACACCATAGGCTTCACATTTAAACACCCGCCTTCTGATTCAGAGCAGAGTGCTCTCTGCCATGCCTGAGGTTCCTACATCTTAAACTAAGGTGACTTACTGTTGCCATCAAGCCATGTCTTATACTTTGTATCAAGCATGCTTTCTCTGAATCTCTATCATGGTTTCTAAACCATGTATATAAGCTGTACTGTCTCTTTAATTCAAGTGACCTCAGAATCAGGTCTCTAAACAAATTCATAAATAAATAAGAAATAAAACTCTTTTCTTTTTTCAAGGGCATTTATTGGGTTTTTTTGTTTGTTTTGTTTTTTGTTTTGTTTTGTTTTGTTTTTTTCAAGACAGGGTTCCTCTGTATAGCCCTGGCTGTCCTGGAACTCATTCTGTAGACCAGGCTGGCCTCGAACTCAGAAATCCGCCTGCCTCTGCCTCCCAAGTGCTGGGATTAAAGGCCTGAACCACCACTGCCCGGCTGGCATTTATGTTGTTATACAACAACATGGAGAAAAGGGTAATATCCTTGGTATCATCAACTATTTGAGTGTCAGTCATGATTACAAGGAAAACCTAATAAGTGCCTATGCTAGAAGAGGCTCAGCATAGGGGACACAAGACTGGAAAAAGGTAAAAGATATCATGAGTTAGGCTCTTTAGTTCATAGGTGAGCAAGAGTTTAATACAAAAACAGACTTTAAAACGTCAAATACAAATCAAAATATGGGTTGCCTGTAAGAACTGCTGATGAATGGAAGAAAAGTACCTCTTCAGTCTTACCAAGTGCTATGGAAAAGCATACAGGATGCACTCCACCTTCAAAATCCTGAGCCACAACAACATGAGAGGCTGGATCATTCTGTCCCTCCCCAAGTCCTACCATTGTTGGAATCAATGGGTGTGTCAGCTTTAGCCTGCCATCTTTTAGCTTCTGGTCCTTGAGTATTCTAGGATGCTGTTTCACTGCACACGCTCCCCACTTGCCGATGTGTGCCCTTTTCATCACATTACACATTGCAGGAGGATGAGGAGGAAAGAGGAAGAAGTTTCTCTCTCTAAGTCTACATCCGGCGTTTTATAAGTGCCTTTGCATCAAGAGCTCTCTATTTCCCCATCAATGTTTGGTTCTACTTTGCAGTCATTTTTTTATCAGCACTCTGCTAGGCAGCCATATGACTAAACTGTGCACTGACATTAGACCTCTGTCTTACAGCTCCTCTTCTAGGTTCCAGGGTATCAGCACCTAGGTGAACCAAATTTTCTTGACATTGTATGCTAGATCTTCAGCCTGCACTCACCGGCTGGCTTCTAGCTTCTCATAATCATAACATCATTGTTTGTTCTCCCAGATATGTTGATGGCAACTGTTTTTTTAGGGTGATTCTGTGACAACTTAGTGTTTCCTGTAGGCTTATTGGTGCTATAATGCTCGATTAACCAGTTATTTACATCAAATTATTTCAGAAAAGTTACTACTGGTTTTATGTGCACGCCAGGATGATGTCTAGATTTTTGCATTTAGATCTTCCTTCTAGGTTGATTTTCTGATTTGGTAACTAGAAATGTGTTCTCTGTAGTGTAAGTGATTAGGTTGGCGTTCATAAATTCCCTTACCTATAGATATTTTGCCTATCTTCATTTCAACTTGATCCATCACTTATTCATTTAGAGGAAGCAAAGCCTTCTCAAGATCAAAGACCACTGTTTTAAAGGAGATAACTGGTAGAGAAGTATGAAAACTGAATACTTTGCCAGAGCTCAATTGCCAAATACCAAAAGTCAACCTCTAATCTGTTATATACACGACTACCTCTTACCAGCAAGCCTTGTCACAAATATTGAAGACTTAATCTCTCAAGTTTTTATTCTGCATGTCTTTATAGGTTACTAATACTGAAATATATTAAAATTAATTTTTATTTGAAAGTTTACAAACATTTCTGAAGTCACATGAGGAGTCTTTGATAGAATCCCACAGTTTCTGCTTAGAAAGATCTTCTACCGGGGCTGGAAAGTTGACTCAGCATTAATGGTATTTGCTGTTCTTTGCAGAGGATTCTAGTTCAGATCTCAGGACTCACAGCAGGTGGTTCACAACCACCTGTAACACCAACCCCAGAGGGAATCCAATGTCCTCTTCTGGTCTCTACAGGTACCTTTACTTAGGTGCACATACACACATGCACAAACAAACAAAGCTAGAATCAATCACTTTTTAAAACAAACTGCTATTGTCTCTCTTAGATTGCTGAATCTCTTAGATTTAGAGAATCTTCCAGTCACCAAAGAAATACCTTCAAAATAACCAGTACCTTGCTTATGCATGTGAGAAAATTGAAATGGCTCTTACTTTGTTTCCAATAAAAAAATATAAAGTGAAAACGCAAAGGGTGTGGTACCAGTTTGTTTCCCATTTCACTTTGTAGGAAAGGAAGTGAGAACTACTTACTAGAAATTTCCATTTTATTGTGAGAAAAGTTGGTGACCTCAAATGAAAAGAATATAATTTTATTTTAATGAGCAATCATTTAAAATATCTTTAAATTTTCATTCTTGCTCATTTAAAATGCATGTTTCTAAAGAAATAATAATTTATGGGGGATTAAAATGAAATATATTTTCAAGTGCATTATTTATATCCTTTCCCTCTCTGAGGAAATTTGCCATCAGGTCAAGTCAACTTGTAAGAGCCTTAAAAGGTTTGTTAGGAGAAAACATTTGAACTAGTAAGAAGAGAATCATTACTTGGTGATGAGTTACAGGACATTTAAGACAGCCTAGATGTTTTGTGGTACTTGACAATGGCCTCTTCGTGTTGTTTTAAGAAAAGATGTTGCCTTGGGGAAAATTTCCTGAACAGGACACCAATAGCTCATGCTCTAAGATCAAGAATCGACAGATGGGACCTCACAAAATTGCAAAGCTTCTGTAAGGCAAAAGACACTGTCAATAGGACAAAACGGCAACCAACGAATTGAGAAAAGATCTTTACCAACCCTATATCTGATAGAGGGCTGATATCCAATATAAACAAAGAACTCAAGAAGTCAGTCTCCAGAGAACCAAATAACCCTATTAAAAAGTGGGGTACAGAGCTAAACAAAGAATTCTCAACTGACAAATAGTGAATGGCTGAGAAGCACCTAAAGAAATGTTCAGCACCCTTAGTCATGCATTTCCTTAGGGAAATGCAAATCAAAACAACCCTGAGATTCCACCTCATACCAGTCAGAATGACTAGGATAAAAAACTGAGGTGACAGCAGATACTGGCCAGGTTGTGGAGAAAGAGGAACACTCCTTCATTGCTAGTGGGACTGCAAGCTGGTACAACCACTCTGGAAATGAGTTTGGTGGTTCCTCCGGAAATTGGACATAGTACTACCAGAGGACCCAGCTATACCACTCCTGGGCATATACCCAGAAGATACTCCAACATGTAATAAGGACACATGCTCCACTATATTCACAGCAGCTTTATTTGTAATAGCCAGAAACTGGAAACAACCCAGATGTCCCTCAACAGAGGAATGGACACAGAAAATGTGGTACATCTACACAATGGAGTACTGCTCAGCGATTAAAAACAATGAATTTATGAAATTCTTGGAGAAATGGATGGATCTGGAGAGTATCATCCTGAGTGAGGTAAACCAATCACAAAAGAACACACATGATATGCATTCTCTGATAAGTGGATATTAGCCCAGAAGATTGGAATACACAAAGTACAAACCACAAACCACAGGAAACTCAAGAAGAAGGAAGACCAAAGTGTGGATACTTTGTTCCTTCTTAAAGGGGGGAACAAAATACCCATGGAAGGAGTCGTAGAGACTAACTATGGAGCAGAGACTAAAGGAAGGACAATTCAGAGATTGCTCCACCTGGGAATCCTTCGCATATTCAATCATCAAATCTAGACACTATTATGGATGCCAGCAAGTGCTGGATGACAGGAGCCTGATATAGCTGTCTCCTGAGAGGCTCTT
>JADRCD010225176.1:0-10440 GCA_019843815.1 Montemys delectorum | reverse complement strand
CTCTCTCTCTGTGTGTGTGTGTGTGTGTGTGTGTGTGTGTAGGTGTGCCGCTATGGGTAGGATCTCTGTGGCATCCTGGAAGGGAGAAGGGATGGAGACTGAAAAAGAGGAGGCAGATGGGTGTTGATTTTCAACTGCTTTCCTGGCTGAGAACTCTGGCGCCGAAATCTGAGCCTTGGTATCCCCCCATCCCCAACCCTTGGCTTCCAAAGTTCCCAAACTCAGTGATTCCTGCTGGCAAAATGGATGCAGAGCCTTGGTTTGGTATCTAAGCACTTTAAAGAGACTGCGGGAAGATGCGGGACTGGGGAATACCCCCCTCCATCTGCCTTTCCCAGTGCTGAAGATTGTATGCTGGTGTTTGAAACCCCGCGGTGGTGGCACAGTCCTCCCACCCCAAACACACCTGAAACCATACAGTATTAGAAATGCTGCTTTAGATTAAGGTCTTAATTCCCAGTAGCAAGGATGTGCTGGCTCAGTTGCTGATCACAAGCTACTTGTGCCAGCTTGTGGCTTTTTTTTTTTTTTTCCAAATGAGAATCCAGGGGGTGTTGAGGTGACTAAGGCAGGGTTTGTGCCTGCTTGTATCTTAGTATCCTGTGTTGGGAGGAACTGTCATTTCCAAGATCTATCTTTCTTGGTGCAGGAATTTAGGCTTGGAAGGAACTATGTAGATATTCCCCAGTCATTTGGCTCCTCCCATTGACCAGCACCCACTCCGTTTCCCTTGCACCTGCCATTTAAGCACTCAGGGTGTAGCCCATTTGCGGTTCTCTCTTCTGCCTGCATTCCCTCTGCAGAATTAGGGACTGAGCCAACTTCCCGTGAAGTCTCCATAGGTAGATGAGCAGGAGCCCTGCCTCTTTGAACAGACATGCTTGAGCAGCTTTGGAGGGTTTCATGTCTCCTCCTTTAGCTTTGCCAGTCCCCACCTCCTAAATCAGACCTGAATCTGGCTATTAAAAGCCCTTCTGTCTTTACTTTGGACCCAGTTCTAAGTACTGCAGTTTAATTTCAATCTTCTCCAAAGACAGAATGGGAATCTGTTATGTAAAATCATATTTGGAGCTTGTCTACCTTACTAAAAAACATCTCACTGTAATATTTTAGAGAGTTATGTCCATAGAGTAGACAAGGGAGTCTGGGGTCACTCCCCTTTACACACAGCAGGAATTCTTACTCTATTGCACACAGTAGGAATTCTTACTCTATTGTACTCTGTCTTCCAGTATAAATTATTGAGGTGACTTCTAAGGATTTATGCGTCCTCTGATCAGGGATAGATGGGGTGGCATCTCACAAGACCATATTACACATCTTTTACTGTATCTCTCTTGTTCCATATCATTCCACTACCTAGAAAATATACTTTTACTATCTCTCTCTGGTATCACAATCATTTTCAGAAGAGCCACTTGAGTTCCTGTAAGACTGGATAAAGTATAACATTGGGTGAGGAGCTGGACTTCCTTAAGAATCCTATTAGTCCCCATCTTCAACCCTTAATCTGGCCAGGCAATGAGACGGGGGAAATAAGCCGGGCAGTAAGTCTGCTTTTAGCCTCAGAGTTATTAGTGGGATACCTGTCATGGCTGCATTTGATTTGGTGTGTCAGCAGCTAAATTATTCAGCTAGAAACATGAGGAGGATGTTATTTTCATCCCAGAAAGAGTGTGCATGGAGTGTGTGGTCTCTCACATGTATTTACCAAATAATCATCATTGCGATGTACTGAGGAGGATAAAAGTGTAAGCAAAACCAGTAGCTATTAACTAGATAGAAAACTAGGCTTACCACTCAGAATGCTCAGCTAGAATCTGCATCCTGGAGGTGTGTAGGCAAGGATGCAGCAGTGTGTGTTTACACATCGCCCAGTTGACTTCAAAAGCCCCTCCGGTCTCGGTCTCTGCAGCCAAGGGGTTTTCTTCCCAGCGGCACAGCTCCTTCTTCAGTGAAGTTTGTGTATGTCTGAATTATGATTATTGAGATAATCGTGACTCACAATCGCTACAGTTTGGCGACTTCAGCTCTTCTCTTGCCATCTGACAGCCCGAGGATGTGCAGGAAGGCGAGGTGCTGAGGTTGAGTAACGACGCCTCAGAGAGAGGTCTTCCTGGGTCTTTCATTTCTGTTTCTGTGATTTGCAGTTTTAATTTACTCATGAATGAGTTTTACCAAAAAGGAACAAAATGCTCTGATCACAGAATCCACTATCAGACGTTTTGAAATATAAATGGGGTAGGGGCACTTTTTCACCATCTTAGGATGAGCTTCTCTGGTCAGTAAATGGATGCTAATCCATATTACATTACCAGACAGTGAAGGATGAGGCATTGTTAGGCTCGACTTTATTATTGAGGAGCACAGGCTGGGAAAGGCCAGTAATAATCTGCAGCATAAACATTTTGCAGGAAGAAAACACTGGTGGTAACTTTGCCTTATGGAAGGTCTGTGTAATGGATTTCATTTGGGAGCCTTTGCTTTCAGGAACACTCTGGGCTTTGTAACTAAGCATTTTATTAACCCAAGGTCCCACCCTTCATACACACAGACACATAGGCACGCACAGACAGACAGACACACACACATACACACACACAGAGAAAGAAAGACAGAAAGAGAGAGAGAGAGAGAGAGAGAGAGAGAGAGAGAGATGAGTTTCCTCTTTCTCTCCTTTATTTGAGTATGTCATATAAAATATAGATGCTGGGGCTTGGTCTCCTTTGTAGCTCTGCTGAAATAATCTGCTTGGCAAAAGGACTAAGAGCCCATTTGGCCAGGGTTGCCTTCCTTCTGAGCAAGGAGCATGCATATCATCCACTGGAGGGATCATACCAATGTTGGCAAGTTAGCGACAGCACAACAGAGCTTAAAAGAGAATGCTATGGTCTGGAAACTAAATGTAGATGTCATTTGGCTAAAGATGTAAGGTAGCAAGGATCTGTAAAGAGACCAGGAAGGGAAGAAGAGGGAAAGAAGGTTGAGAGGAAGAGAAGAAAGGAGAGAGAGAGAGAGAGAGAGAGAGAGAGAGAGAGAGAGAGAGAGAGAGAGAGAGAGAAATGAGAATGAATGTGGTTTTCCTCTATGCTAGCTAGAGGACCACTGCCTTTCTGCAAAGGCAGCTCAGCTCAGTGAGAATGGATGCTGAGGAGCACAGGAGGGAATCTCCTGGTCCAAAGACAGCTGCCTGATTGAATTTGCACGTTGTACTCCGCTTCCCCACTTATGTAACTTCACCGTGTGCCAGTTTGTTCATGAAAACAGCAATAGTCATTTAATCATGGGACAGCACCACACATTTTAAATTTAATGTACACACTTTGATTTGTTCCTTCTCAGAATTTGTCAAGGGTAATTCTATAGGTGGGACAACCAAAATCCACAGTGGTTTTGGAGAATTTGCATCCAGGTCTGAGTAAAAAAAAAAAAAAATCCATATATTCTTTTAAGTTTTGGTTCAATATTTTCGAGTTTGATTTTTTTAATACTTATTTGATTTTTAAAAGTTAGCTATGTCTAATTGAAAGAATAATTCATGCTAAATTAATGCTATGCTTCAAGAACTTGCAAGTAAAATTTTTAGGCAACTTATACTGTAAATTTATACTGGAAAACTAAAACTGTAGTAACATAACATTTGAATTGGACTTAAATCTGTCCATCAGATGAAACTATTGCCCAAGTAGCTCTGGAATCTTTTAATCGTCATTCACTACAAGGAAAGGTTACTTCATACTTTATATACTCCTTTTCTAACCTAAAAGCTAAAATTGTTTTATATACAGAAAAGAAGTAATAGTAGGGTGCCACATTATTATATGCTTAGATGAGATGATAAATGATGTTTAATTATTTTTCACTTAGCATAGTGTCTGGTACCTAGCAAGCAGACATTAATATCAACTATTATTTATTTTCTACAAATGTTACTGTATGTAGAATTGATTCAAATAGAGGAGAACTTTTTGTACTTCCCTGTTGGCTTCATTAAAAACAATAAGACTTATCAGTCAAGGGACTATGGGGATGACTCACTTGCTGCACAAATGTGGACCTGAGTCCAGATCTCCCACAATACTATAAAAAGCCAGGGACAATAATTCCCATGTGAGAAAGCGAGTCAAGCAGATACCCTGAGCTTACAGGCAGCTTAGCTGTGTCAGTGAACTCTAGGTTCACTGGCAGGCCAAGTCTCAAAACATAAGGTGGAAAGCCATTGTGGAAGGCACCCAATGCTGACCTCTGATATCCACATACATGCACATAAGCATTCATGTGCATGTGAATTCATACCTACATATATGTAACACACACAAATACACACACATATAACACATACACACACACACACACAGAGTAACCAGCATATTTTGTAACATAGAGCACAGATCCCACATTCAAGAAACTCTTAAGAAAACCAGAAGTGTATCTTGATTGAACTTCTCATACAAACAAGTAGCATTGGATTTTAGTGCATCATCAGGAATGTTCTATACTTGTTCTTTTTTTCTCTCTCAATATTAAGCAAGACAAGGCTTGGGGAATCTTATATATCACCCAGTCACCTGAAGTCCTTCTTACCAAGATCAGCAGGCTTTTTGACATTCTTCTTCCATATCCTTCTTATATATTATATATTGTAAATCAGTAAAAACTCCTCTTTTAAGTTCTTCCTAATTAGAAAACTGTGTATACATTCCCTGTGACTTGAAATATAATATTCTATTAGCTAAAATTAAACCCCACTCCAATGGAATAATTGTGTCATTAGCAATATTATTTCCTTAAACCAGTGGTTCTCAACCTTCTTAATGCTTGAACCTCATGTTGAGCTGACCCCTACCATAAAGGTATTTTGGTTGCTACTTCATAACTTTAATTTTTCTACTTTTATGATATCTGGTATGTGACCCCTGTGAGTGTCATGACCCATAGGTTGAGAATTAGTTCTTTAAAGTACTTTGCTGTATGAAATGTCAGAGTCAAAGACAGACAATCATCATCCTAGACAAAAGTCTCCAGGCAGTGAATGGAGAGAACCTTACCAAGTAGTAGAAAATCCCAAGAGTGGAAGAGAAATGTCCATGTGGAGAGCTCTTCCCTTGGATACAGAGAGATTGATTAACTGACATCTGAAGACACCAGTACCAAAGACCTATCTCATGACCTGCATTAAGTATTCCATATTTGGATTTGAGGTTTCACTTTAGAAGAAATCCAAATGCCATAAGTCTGTAAGACTGCAAGTCCTTAAAGAAAGAATATAGATGCTAGGGAGCTCATCCCGCAACCCAACTCTACTCTAGTCACATACATGGTATAGGCAATTGCCTTAGCTTCTAGTCTTGGGTTCCTCACCTGTAAAACATAGTATTTATTTGCCTTATCTATTTATAAAAGATTATTTGAACCAACATCAGAAATGATAAAGCATCCTTCATGCTTTGCATATATAAAGTGTTTAAATTATTGGATAAGCCAATATTAAAACACAGCTATAAAAGCAAAGTTGAGAGGTCTGTGGACAATATGGAGTGACATAAAACTATATGAAAATGCATAATTGCTTAGGTGTAGTTTAGTATAATGCATTAGTATGTTTAATGTTAGAAAGCATTAGGAATGATATCCAATTGTCTAATACATAGTATAAATGCTATAGATGAGGAAAATATGACTGTGGAAGAAAATGAAGATGGTAGATTGATGTTTGAGTGCAGAATCAATGAAATGGAGATCACATTAGCAAAGAAGCAGGTATGAGTGAATGCTCAGGAAGGAATACCACAGCAGAAATTCAAGGTTGCTTTGAGAGACACTCGGGTGTCAGGAAGAGCCCTCTTAGGAAGCTAAAATACTAGAAAATAAGTGTACAAACCATTTGGGATTCTCTTAATAATATGTAGCTTTGCATTAATTCAATGAGTTGAACTCATTTCATACCAATTCTCCATTCTAACTGCTTTGGGCCCCATGTTACTGTTGACCACTTCATGTTTCTGCTATACTTGGCATGGTTTGTGCCTGTTTGGGATCACAGACAATTCAGGGTTTATGATGTGGAGAGAGTTGAGTTTTCTTATCTACATGGAGAAATGTAGAGTTGACACTACCTGATGCTGTAGTTACAACAAGGAAACTATGAGGATAACAAAACAGGATTGGTTGAACACCTAGCATAATATCTGAACTACAGTAACAATGGGCCAAAGTGTGCATGTGGGAGAATCAGCATAGGCTGTGGAACAAACAGAAGTCCACACATGAAGGACAAGTTTGTCAGCCATTCTCTAGAAGGTTATTATGTGGTGGTGTTGGAGAAATAAAGTAGGCTCAGTGGGACAACCCTTTTTCATCTATAAAGTGAAGATTAGAGACACACACAAATATTCTGCCCTTGTGGCTGGCATGCAGCAGCTGCACAATGAATTGAAGCTATCCGCCACAAAGAACCCGACTTCATTATGACTGATATAAATAACATTGCTTCTAATGCTTGAAAATGATTTTTTTGGGTAAATATCATGTAATCCTTCAGCCATTTTCTTTGTGTTTGATACTGTTCAACACACACACACACACACACACACACACACACACACACACACACACTGAACAATTCCAATTCCTGATCCTAAGTGTTTTATATGATAATGAATACTACACGATAGAGGTTTATAGACTATTCTGGGAGTGTGAAGGAAAAGCAGTTAGATCTTGGTGTATGAAAGTGAGGAAGGGAAAGATTTATAAAGATGAAAATATCTGAACTAGAAAAAAGCATGAAATTTCAAAGTAGAGAGCAAGATAGAAGAGGAAAACCGTAAGGAAATAGTAATATGTTCATAGCACGAAGCAAAAATGTCAGGAGTGAAGTGAACTGGGCACATGGACTCAAGGGTTTAAATAATTGGCTGGAACTAGGGTTACAAACCAAGCTACAGTGACAAGGAATGTTTCCCAAGCCAAGATGAAATGTTGAGACCTTAGTATTTTTGTTACAAGGAGCACAGGAAAAAAAAAAGATGTAATCTATTTTGTGTTGACTTACACAATACATTTGTACTTTGACTATTGGAAGCAATAGCCTAGAAACCAAACTCTCTTCATTCCTCACCACCTTTATGCTTGATGACAGAACACACAGAATTATCTTTTTAAAAATGCCAGCCATTAACAATATAGTGAGTTCCAGCCTCAAACAAAGCAAACACTACTAAACAACAACAACAACAAAATGCCCCAAATCCAGCAACAACAAAAACCCCTAATTTCCTAAATCAGTTATGTCAGTATGGAACATTCCAAGGGACAGGCCCAACAGAAAGGGTCATTTTCCTAACTCTTAGAACCTTGATGCTTTTAACCTTTGGTGTTTGCATATTAAACAAATGAAAATATCTTAACTCTTGATGTTGTACTTGAATAATAATGATTGTATTTGTTAATTAGATAGGGCAAAGAAGGAAATATCTACATGTACATTTGTGTCATGAAACTTTAGACTATACAATAGATGCCACCCTTGGATGAAACAGGTGGCCAAGCCACTACCCAATATTCTGCATCAGTTTTACCTAACTATACTCTATACAACTCTTGTTTCCAGTATATTGCATGTTCACTTTGGAAAACGTTTATGATCCACCAACTTACAAACTCATTGTATCCTTTTAATAGTACAGTTGCTATGAAGAGGATATTTATCATCTGTCTATATTTCTATCTCTATCTGTTTACCTATCATCTATCTATATCTGTCATCTATTTATCATCATTGTCTATTTATCTACAGATATATAAATACATACAGGTATACAGACCTAAAATAAAATAGTTTTCTTTGTTCACCTCATCATACAATGTCTATTGCGCCTGCTCTAATCTTTCCAGGCATTTGGAATCAATCAGAATGAGTCAAATAATGAAATTTTCCTGCAAGAATTTATTATACACTAAGAGATGAATTTTCAAGTTATGTGGTAAATATTGTAATAAGGACAAAAATAGTGAGAACAAGGAAGGAATATCTGACTCATTTTTCAGGTGGGGGCAGGTAGGAAGAAGAAGGTAGGCACCATTAGGATGCTTGGGCTGAGTTTTGATGTTAAATGTTGGCTTGGAAGGTGTGTGCTTATTAACCAGGAGGTGTGATATGGAGCAACAGTACTGGAACCATATCTGCAAAAGTAGAATAATGAAACGGGTCATTGTGATTTCAGTGGGTGTCACAAGGGCAATATGATAACTAGAGAGTGGATGAGGTCAAGATGGAAATGTGCTCAGAAAGTCTGGCTTTAATAACAGTGACACTTGGCGAATAATAATGATGGAGAAAAGTGCCCAGTGCCACTCTGTGTCGGAAAGGTCTCTGTTTGAGACCCAGGAGAGTATGGTGTTTGATCACTCACTTCATTAGGAAGAGACCCGTCAAGAAAATGTTTATGGCACTGGTTTAGATATGCCCCATTTGGCTGAAATCACTAAGCATTTTCCAATGTTATTTCTGGTTCCAGATGGCTTCCCAGAACCTTTTGAAGAAACTCAGGTATAGAGATCAGTGTTCAATTTCCTTATAGAGTTTATTACCAAGCTTCTATACTTTAGGGAAAACATCCAGAAATCTATTGGCCTATCCATGTTTTGGAACAAGCAGCACCTAATTTATTTTATTGTTGAACATTTCCTTTTTTCTTTTTGCAGTTTTCATCCCAAGTAATTTTAAATACAACTTTAAAGGATTTTCAGCATGTAAACTCCAGGGAAGGATCTTCCAGTAATGACACGAGTCTAGGAATGCCTTTATTACAAAGCCAGGATTGTTCTTTATTAGTGGGATTCTGCTGTTAGTAGGGTATCAGAAGTTTGGGGTTGATTACATTTGCATGAAGGAGCCATCAGGATGGCAGGGGAGAGATTATCCATGGTTATGAAGGAGATAGTCTACAAACGTCTTTGCCTCCTGGTCTGGGAAAGGTGACAGTTTTGTCATAGCAGATGCAGAATTCATCCTTAACTCTGTCCAATACTTCATGCCCAGTGGCTTAAAGGGGCTGGCAGTAGAAAATGAAGCTTGTGACTTTCAGTTCAGTTTTTCAGAGCCAAGTTTTGCTGGCTCTGCAGCACATTTGGCAGTGATGTCAGAGTTGGAATAAACACATTTACTGGAGGATATGAGTCAACATATTTCCATTCTGCTCCTCCCCTCTGTGTCCTCACTACATACACTGCTACCTTATACCTTCAGTGAAAATAATTCAGCTGACAGAATTTACTGAGGGAGTGCAGCCCTTTCCTCTGAAGTTGGTATTAGCAAGGAATGACTCATAGGGCTCTAAAAAATCAATGCATAAGGAAACATATTTACAGCAGGTTTCTTTGGTTTTGCTTTCTTTTCCCAGTGTTTAATATGTTTGACTATTCATGAGACAAAAGGTAATGAAAGGATCCTTCTTATAGTGTAGGCCACGGACCAAGCTATAGTAAAATGTACTGAACAAAATACACTGACATTGGTCCTTGCAGAATGCACATGTCATGATATACAAGCATTGTAGTTTGCATTTCCCATTGCCCAGTCCAGTTCCTGACATTTAGAAGAGGCCCAATGTGAACAAATCAATTAATACATAAATGAGCAGAAAGGAGTGATTTAGAATTACTTCTTGACTTTCTAAGAGAGTAAGAGACAAGAAGTAATGTCATAGGAAAGAGGTAAATCAGATGCCTGTGTCAGGCACACTCTTGCTTCTACTATGTACTTTTGCTGGTGGGTTTTCAAATGTGCAAGAAGTCAGAGAAAAAAAGCGAGGGGCAACCTGTTGGATAGTTTTGTCTTTTTCAAATTGAACTCATAGGTTTGCTAGACAAACCATCCTTCTTTGAGGTAGGCACTCACTAACACATATTTCATCTCTTTTGTGCCCTTGACACCAGGGTAAAGACATGAACTTGTAGATGCAGGGATTCAGAATTGTTCCTTTGTTGGTGTCCTTTCTGTCCCTGGTAGAGGGGATTTCAGGGTATGTCATGTTTCCCATCATGGGAGAAAATAGCACATCAGGAGGCTCACTGTCCTTTAGTTAGTTCTTTACTAGAGTATTCAAGGGTCCCCATTTTGACCCTTGAGACAGAGAATTACAGGAAATGACTGGTGGCTATGATGTGTTCAGACTTGTGTCACACACACACACACACACACACACACACACACGCACACAATGTTACTTCTCACTTTTTCCCCTACACTGCCATGTTTAAATCTGGCAAAAGTAATGTACGGAAGGAGGAGTTCATTCTGGCCCGTGGTTCTGAGACAGGGTCTGCTACATCTGGGACGCCATGGAAATAAGAATATGAGGCAGCTGGTCACATTGTATCTGTTGTCACGAACTAAAGAGCAATGAATGCTGGTGCCCAGCTTGGTTTTTTTTTTTT
>JADRCD010225175.1:0-18201 GCA_019843815.1 Montemys delectorum | reverse complement strand
CTTGGTTTCTGTTGGTAGGATTCTTGCATTTGCCTTTCGCCATCTCTTGATCTCTGGTGTTAGAAGTTCTTGGTGTCTTAGAGCTTGATCTTTCCTTGCTGCCCTGCAACTCCCCTTCTACTCCTGAGGCCTGTGCCTCCCAGCTGGTCCCACCTGAGTACTTGGGGTGAAGCTCATCCTGGAGGGAATCCCTCTGCTCCCAGGGAGGGGGCAGAGATGTTCGTTGATCCAGCTCTGTCCCTTGGAAGCTGAGAGGCTCCTGTCCCTGCAGTCCTGCGACTCCCCTGCACTTCCTGAGGCCTATGCCTCCCGGCTGGTCCTGCCTTAGCAAGACCACAGAGAGAAAATGGCGGATCTCACCTGAGTCCTTGGGCTGAAGCCGGCCTTGGGGGGAAGCCCTCCCCTAGCAGAGAGGGGGCAGAGATGTTCACTGATCCAGCTCTGTCCCTCGGAAGCTGAGAGGCTCCAGTCCCTGCAGTTCTGAGACTCTCCTGCTCTTCCTGAGGCCTATGCCTCCCAGCTGGTCCCACCTGATTCCACTTTATTCTTTTGAAATGTTTTCTTTCCTTTTCTAAATTGTATTGATTTTAGTGAGAAACCCTCCATAATTATTATGCATGTCATTGTGAAGATAAACAAGTAAAAGAGTATTTATATCAGGATCTATACAAAAGCCTCTAGCTACCATCTAAAGCGTGTCAATAAAAAATGGAAAGATTCATTAGCACATACCTATTTATATATGCACATAGACGTAAGATATATATAACACACATACATATTTGTGTATGTTTATGGCATGAACATATATATCCTACCTATGCACAAGTGAGACTATTTCAGAAAGAACAAAACAATTTATGCTTTGTTATTTTGTTTTGTTAGAAGACTGAAGATATTTCAAAAGATTATATGCTTGCTTATTTAAATTTTCACACTGCATGCATATAGAAGTTTGAGAAACTTTAAAATTAACATTTTCCAAAACACACATAAAAATCTATAGTCCCTTTCACTTTTTATTCCAGGTAATCACAAATATTTAAGAATATGAGAGCATATATGTATATGGAAAGCCACAGAGAAAACAGGAAATGAGTTAGGGATAAATATAGTTTCTTTTTGAGGTCTATGAATAAAAAAGACTAAAATTTTTCATGAACCTGAATTGAGATAATTGGAACTCCTATGTTCAAATATGAATGGTTTGATGTAGATTGTGAATACTTTTGAATTTATGAAAGCAGATTTAGAATGTTATTCCAATAACTCCAGAAAGGCATATTTCTAAATACAAAAGTGAGAGCCACAGGAAGCCAAGTATACTCACTAGCAACCTTCTAAAATGTAAACGTTCACATTAAATTTCTTCCTGCACTTTATTCTAATATTTTTTAATTTGATTTCTTACACCAAAATAAGGTGACACAGAACCTCCTTGATAACAGTCCTTGTCCTTCATCTAACACAGAGACTGATATCGGAACTAACTATCATCTTTCTGAATGTCCTAACTTTTGAACTTGGAATAATTTCATTGATGCTTTAAAGTATCCACACAAAATGGCCTCTGTAATCACATTGTTTATCACAATAATCATAAAATAACAGGACAATATCACATGAAGGTGGAATTTATACATAGTTTATACAATTAATTTTAGTAATTTCTTCCAAGATTATGAATTTTTTGATACAATTAACAATTGAATTGATTTACACGCACATATATATATACACACACCCTTAATACAGCATTACAATAACAGTTTTGCTGCTTCAGATTTTTATAAATACATTTAAATTAGTTGTAAAATCACTCATTTTTAATGGTTAGTGTCAATTGTCAACTTGACACACTCAGGAATCAAGAAGACAGGTAACCACAATAAAGAGTGTGTGGTTGTACCTTAGAAGAATTTGGTTAAATGAGGTAGGAGGACCAAACCCTGAGTTTGGTCTCCATGTCATAGACCAGGCCACAGCCTGAGTGAAATGGAGAGAGGCTGTAGAACACACACATTCTCTCTGCTCTTGACTGGGCATGTAATGAAATAATTCAGATTCCTGTCTTCACTTCCCCACAATGATGCACTGTTATCTGGAATTGTAACCAAAATAAAGCACTTTCCCCTTTATCACAGAAACAGGGAGAGAAATTAAGACATAATAAAAGGGCATTTTAAAAGACTTTACACACACCTTAGCATATGCTTTGGAAAATGCACTGTTGTGAACACTGTGAATTTTTTTATCTTTTTATTTCTATTTATTTATTTATTTATTTATTTACACACCAGACTTTACTCCTCACCCTGGTCCACCTTCTGACAGTTCCACATACCATTCCAATTTCCCACCCTAACCTGTCTCTATGACGATGTCCCCACCACATATCACCCACTCAACCTGACTTCTAAACACCCTGGGGCCTTCCATCTCTTGAAGGTTAGGTGAATTTTCTCTGACTGAACCCAGAAGTGGCAGTCCTCTGCTGTATAGATGTTGAGTACCTCATATCGGCTGGTGAATGCTTCCTGGTACATGGTTCAGTGTTTGAGAGATCTCAGAGATCCAGATTAATTGAGATTGCTGGTCCTCCTACAGAGTCACCCTCCTTTTTCAAAAAGCTGAAATGCCCAAATGAGGACACTTTAGTACCACTTGGGAGAGAGAAGAAAGCAATCACAGGTGGGAAGAAGGAAATGGGAGGGAAAGTGGAAGGGGGCATGGGGAGTGGTGGGGAGAGGGGAACCTGATCTGGTATTGAGTGAGGGAAAGGACTGAAGCCCTGAGGGCCAACAAAAAGAGTGGAGACAGGCAACCTCTGGAAATAGGAGATTGGGGAGACCCTTCAAAATGTAACAGAGATCTGGGAGGTGAGAGACTCTCAGGACTCAAAGGGAGGGCCTTAGATGAAATGTCAGACAGTAGGGAGAGGGAACCTATAGAGCCCACCTCCAGCAAAAAGACAGGACATCAAGTGAGAGATGGTGTTACCATCCTACAGTCACATCTCTGATGCATAATTATTCCTGTTTGAAAGAATTTCAGGGGTAGAAATGGAAAGGAGTCTGAGGAAAAGAAGGTCCAGCTACAGGCCCAAAGACGGATCTACCCTGTGAATTTTTAAGCTACATGTCTGTGGCTATGCACAAATTATTTTCATTAATTTGTGAACATTTCTTTTAAAATTAAGAGTATGAATTTATTTGATGAAAAAGAAATTGTCATGAAAAGCACAAGTATGTAGAGTTTAAAGCTAATAACTACAGAGAAAGACTTTAGAAACACTTACATAGAGAATAATTTCCTATGAGATAAAAATTTGTATTAAAAATCACTAAAACTGTAGCAGTGATTTCAAAACCATCATAAACTATTCTTATTTGATTCTATGGTTAAAAAGCAAACTCTCTGAAAGCAAGATCTACACAATTAGGATTCCTCTTATTTGCTACTTCAAGCTAAAATTTATCAACTAATATTGGCCTCTGTTTTTTTAAAATCATTTTATTCATTTACATTTCAAATGATATACCCCTTCCCAGTTACCCCTCCATCAAACACCCCATCCCATTCCCTCTCATCTCCCTCCCCTTTGTCTCTGTGAGGATGCTCCTCTACCCATTCATTCACTCCAAAGTCACCCCTCTAGCATTCCCTTACACTGGAGCATCAGGGATCCCTCTCCTCCTATTGATGTCAGATAAAGACATCCTCTACTACATAAGTATCTAGAATCCTGGCTCCCTCCATTTGTACTCTTTGGTTGGTGGTTTAGTCCCTGGGAGTTCTGGGTAGCCAAGTTAGTTGATATTGATATTTTTTATAGGCTTGCAATCCTCTTCAGCTTTCTCCATCATTACACTAGCTCTTCCATTGGGCTCCTCATGCTCAGTCTGATAGTTGGCTGTATCTGCATCTCTGTATTGCTAGGCTCTGAGAGAGCCACTCATAAGACAGCTATATCAGGCTCCTGTCAGCAAGCACTTCTTGGCATCTGCCATAGTGTCTGGGTTTAGTAATTGTATATGGGATGGATCCCCACATGGGGCAGTCTCTGGACAGCCTTTCCTTCATCTCTGTTCTACACTTTGTCTCTGTATTTCCTCCCGTGAGTATTTTGTTCCCTCTTCCAAGAAGGACTATAGGAACCACACTTTGTTGTTCCTTCTTCTTGAGTTTCACATGGTCTGTGAATTGTATCTTGAGTATTCCGAGTTTTTTAGGCTAATATCCACTTATCAATGAGTGCATACCATGTGTGTTCTTTTGTGACAGGGTTACCTCACTCAAGATGATAATTCCTAGTTCCATCCATTTGCCTGTGAATTTTATGAAGTCATTGTTTTTAATAGCTGAGTAGTACTCCATTGTGTAAATGTATCACACTTTTCTGTATCCATTCCTCTGTTGAATGACATCTGGGTCCTTTCCAGCTTCTGGTTATTATAAATAAGGCTGCTATAAAGACAGTGGAGCATGTGCCCTTTTCTATATTCATCTCAGCTATCCTTGACATCTTTGATGACATTTCCCTATTTCCATCTGAGGAGTCCTTGAACTCATTGTCCCAGCTGACATTTATTCAGTAATTATAACAATGTACTCATCATTCATTTTCTTGATCTGTAATATAATGTTTCTCTTCATTTTTTGTATTTGTTAGGGTTTTCTATCTTCACTGCAAATTCCTAGAAGAGAAAAAAGTATTTTAGTACATGGTACAGTAGGATTCTCTCTGTTATAGTGAGTGTTTGGGAGTTTAGAACAGATGACACATGCTAAACAGGAAACACACACAGGAAGAAAAGTTTTTTTCCCTATTTTTAATTTCAGTATGTGTTCATTCTATGGGATTTTGCACCACATATTCTGTATAACTGTCTCAACTTACTTAATAGTCAATCTCTGAAGTCACACTCAGACAAGTAGAGGTGTCAATCTAGACACTATTCTGATTTATCATTGAAATTAAAGTATTATTTCATCCAATGCCCCCTTTTTCCTTTCCAATTCTTCCCATACAACCCCTTGACCTTCCTGTTTCTCAAATGTATAGGCTCTATTTCTCTATTTACTGTTATACACACACACACAGAGAGAGACACACACAGACACAAAGATATCCCACCCCCACATAAATATATTCATAAATGAAAATGACCAACTCAGTTCAGTCTTCATAATGTAATGTGTGGGTCTATGATTTCAGTGATAACTAACTTGTATTGGGAAACCTATATGATAGCTAGGACCTGATCAACAAGAGAGAAATTATGAGGGGTATAGAAAGCCTATCCAATTACTCAGCTTGATGAGGTCATGGCTCTTGAAGAAGAGCTGCCAGTTTACTAAACTAGCATAATCTATAACTACAATCTAAATATTTATTCTGTTAGCAACAGATAACTATAGGTTTCACCTGTCATCAATGAAGAAATTCCATTCAACAGACAAAGGCAATTACTGAAAACACAACCCATCAAAATGCAGAGACTTAAAGCCATTCTCAATAGTAGATGTACAAATAAAACTCCTACACCTATGACCCAGAAATCTCAGTGAATAGGAGAGTAGCAAGATTCTAAGATATGGAGGCATAGGAACTTTACTGTGAGACTTTGTCTCCTATATGTACGAGTGAAGCTATACTCAGGAAGTCCCTTCAATATGTTGACCCCAACAAGACCTGAAAAATGACATTGACAGATATACTAACTTAAAAAGAGGGAATCCCATGGGGCTTCTGTTATACCTAATAATATTTATTTGTTATATCTGAAAAGTATTTCTGCATATTTTCCATTTGGTACAAAAATCGGCTTTGTAGAAATTTAGTTATTAGACCTTAATAAAACTGATTCACAGCCAATGAGAACTACAACCATTGAAAAGTGTGGAAGAATCACATCATAGTCTGAATAGTATTTTTGCTTCAATATTTGTATATTATTTTCTTTTTAGACTAATGTGTTTATTATTGATATATAGGCATTGATGATTTGCTTGCATGTGTGTCATGTGAGAGTGCCAGACACCCTGGAACAAGAGTTACAAAGACTTGTGAAATTCCATGTGTGTTCTCTGGAAGAGCACCCAGTGCTCTTAATACTGAACTTTCTCTCTAATCCCTTGTGTTCTTTTCTTTAATATTATATTTAAGCATATTAAAATGATACTTAGGAATTATATAAATATTTATATACTTATATGCCAAACAATAGGAACAAAAATATTTACAAAGAAGTCTATTTCATGACATATTTTCTACTATTCCTGGGAATTTTTCCAATTATTGACATACTTGTTCAGTATGCATTCATCATCTTTCTATGGTAGCATGAAACTTAGTCTATGAAGAGACTATTTAGAATAAACTAACATTACAGAAATGGAAATTCAAATGGCTTAAAGCAACATTAAATCTATTTCTCACTCTGTATTTCAGAAAAGCAGGTTGGAAAGATTTTCTTCTTCAGGTGCCAAAAAGAAACCCTGAAATTTTAAACTCTGAGGATGTTATAGAGGTTGACTTAATTCCAGGAACTATAATTATTTTTAAAAATAAACAAAAAGATGGAGGAACTTGAATCTTTATGGTCCAAACTAGCTAGAACTCCACAATTATCACTTCTGCTCAAGCCCTTGGAAGCCATACACTATTACTGAACTTGGTGAGATATAGAACATAGATGCTAAGTTTTGGTACAAGTTATGAGTTGTTCTGTTTACAAGTATAATTTATTGGATAACAACTAGCTATTTCTTCCCAGGAAACCCACATCTCGAGCAAAAGCTGACATTTGTTTGTGTCAGAATCAGACTGATTCCTTATTAGAGTTTGTTGGGTGACAGTAGTTTTGTAAATAGAGGCTTGTAAATTGTTTAAAGCAAATAGATTTCTATAATGGTTTTGTTATGTTATTTGTGCCACTTCAGGGACTTGGCCTTGGTATAATAGTGAGAGAGTGAGGAAAGGATGAATATAAAGACACAGAAAGAAGGCTGGGACATCAACAACTTGGAAGCTCCATATATTCATTATGTCTAGTTGCACAGAGAGGTGATGTTATTGAATACAGTGGAAGAGGAGATGGGTTATTACCTATATACAAACAGGAAGGCACAGTTAATCATACAAAGCTGGATCAAATAGACAGGCTTAGTTAACCTTATTAGAATCAGTCTCTGTAGGGGGATACTATTCAGACCATAAACATCCCTGGGAAGATAGCCTTGATGGACATTTTCTGCAAACACTGTTAACATTCACACCATGTCTACCCAGGAAGCCTTTGCTCTCCTTTTGAGCCTGAGACTGTGCAGTTCATTAAATGGTCCTACCTAGGTCAACAGCACTTATTTCTTCAGGACTTTAAACATTCAGGAATTCCTCCACTATCTTCAGGGTTTTATAGCTCTAAATAATTCATCAGCTTTACTGAGAATTTGTATTCATATGTCCTCTGTATACTTTGCCACTTTAGCAGGAGAGCCTGCTGATCTGGTAATTATCAGAGGCAGTGTTCCATGGACACTGGAAACATCATTTCAAAGCCTCATGTGTCTTCAGGCAATCATGCATTATATGAATAGTATTTGTTTGTATACCTCATTTCCATTCATCTTACAAAGATAGTATTTTTAGGACCAACCAAAGAGTACACATGGTGGGACTCATGGCTCCAGCCACATATGTAGCAGAGGATGTCCTAGTCGGTCATCAGTGGGAGGAAAGGCCCTTGGTCCTGTGAAGGTTCCATGCCCCAGTGTAGGGGAATACCATGGCCAGGAAGAGGGAGAGGGTGGGTTGTTGAGCAGGGGGAAGTGGGTTTTTTTCCAGAGGGGAAACCAGGAAAGGAGATGTCATTTGAAATGTAAATAAAGAAAATATCTAATAAAAAATGTTTTAAAAAGATAGTCTGATTAGAGTCTCATCCTCAAACAACAAGGACATGGTTAAGTGTTATAGTGTAGAGATAGAGTAGAATGGTTCATCTAAAAGATGATGCTGAAGTTGGTCAAAACTGTGAACACCTAGTGTTCAGTAACTATATGACAATTAATTGTCAAAGTATGTAGTCCCCTGTTCAAAAGAGAGAATGTATTCCTCTCCTTTTCTCCTACTGATTTCTGTAAAGATACTTTCATGAAGTTAAAAGCAAATATCTTAGTTAAAATTTTATAAACAAAAACTAGAAAATATCTTCTACAGTGGCAATGTATAAAAAAGTGCAAATGGGTTTACCTGCTGACACTCACTGACAAATTAATTGTGAAAGGTTAGAATCTGCAGGTCACTCCAGCCAGGAAAGCAGGTAGACAAACTGCAGGTTTTCACCTCTCTCCTCTGCTCCGAATCAAACCCCTCAATCTAATCAGCAGATGTATAATATATCACCTGTTTCCGATTCTCATATCCTGCATCCTGCACCTATCTTCAGTAGATCTCGCAAATGTTCCCTTCAAACTTCCTTCTCCCCACTCCTTGTGTTATCCCAGGCCCTAACTCCAACCTGGGAGCTCTCAGGTACAAAGGCCAGAGAGCAGCAGGCTAGATGACATTCTCTCTCTCTCTCTCTCTCTCTCTCTCTCTCTCTCTCTCTCTCTCTCCTCCTTCAAATACTCTGTCTCATCTCCAGTTCTGTTGCAAAGCATCTGCTGAAGCCTCTCTGATCTCTCTGCCCTGTTTCCAGGGGACTAAGAAGACTGTAGTTTAAAGCCCTTCTTCCATTCCTCTTGTAGACTCCAAGAACACCTCATACCCTACCCTCATTAATGTTAACCCCCAATATCTAGAAACACATTTTACCTCAAATCCATAGTGGAAATCTGTCAGAATCCGAGAAAAATAATAGACAACACAGAACAGCTATATTTTCTTTCTTCAAAACAAGAGATCAGAAGCCAGAAATCAGAAACTAGAATCAGAATCCTCCCATATGCAGATACCCATACTCCATATAAAACCACAATAAATATCCAATACAATATGTCTCCCTAGAGCCCAACAACTCTACTAGAGTGAGCCGTGAGTTTTACAACATAGCTGAAGCTCATGAAAAATATTTTAATATTGCTTTTCTGACTATGATAGCAGCCCTTAAAGAGAAAATAAATGTCCTTAACAAAATATGTAAAAATGCAAATAATAATAATTTCTGGATGTATCACTATCTATGCTTTAAAATTTCAAGTTATATTACAGATTAATTGTAATTAAATGAGCGTTGTTTTAGGAAAATCACAGACTTGTTGATCAAAAGTATCATTTGTTAGACCCAGAAATTGTTCCACACATCTATGGACACCTGATTTTTGAAAAAGGACTTGGAATACTGACCTTTAAGCATGTTGGTCTAAGGGAACAGCTGCAGAAAGAATAGTCCAAACATGTTGAGGTTTGGTCAGTTGATACATATTGTAATGCTAAATCCTGGCCCTGGTTGCATTAGGGATAAGAGACTCATCACATACACCAAGTGATGCTATCAAATCTTGCTTCTTAATTTAAAACTATCTGTTAAATAGAGATGCCTACAGACCATTGGTGGCCAGAAGAGATGTAGGCAGATATTCATGTCCTGAAGCAAAAACCATGGGGGAAACAACACTATGGTGTAAACTATATTGAGAACTGGTCATGAAGGCTGGCCATTTGGAGTTAAGATTGGTCAAGATGGAACATGGCCAGTTATAACTAGAGGTTATTGATAGGAAAAGAAATACGATTTGAGGTTAGATATCTGTCCAGCTCTAGTGCTTTAGAGGCTTATTATAAATGTAAAGGCTGTGTGTCTTTTTCCTGGGAACTGAATGTTCTAAGGAGTGGGTAAAAAACCCTGGTTGACTTATTTATAATAGCCAGGGAGTGAAAACAACCCAAATGTCCCACAACAGAGGAATGGATACATAAAATGTGGTACATCTACAAAATGGAGTAATACTCAGCTATTAAAAACAATGAATTTATGAAATTCTTAGGGAAATGGATGGATCTGGAGAATATCATTCTGAGTGAAGTAACCCAATCACAAAAGAACACACATGACATGTACTCTCTGATAAGTGGATATTAGCCCAGAAGCTCAGAATACCCAAAGTCCAATCCACAAACCACAAGAAACTCAAGATGAAGGAAGACCAAAGTGTGGATGCTTCATTCCTTCTTCAAAAGGGGAACAAAATACCCATCTAAGGAGTTGCAAAGACAAACTATGGAGCAGAGACTGAAGGAAGGACAATCCAGAGACTGTTCCACCTGGGAATCCTTTCCATATTCAATTATCAAACCCAAACACTATTCTGGATGTCAGTAAGTACTGTCTGACAGGAGCCTGATATAGCTGTCTCCTGAGAGGCTCTAACAGTGCCTGACAAATACAGAAGCAAAGGCTCACAGCTATCCATTGGACTGAGCACAGGGTCCCCAGTGAAAGAGTTAGAGAAAGGACCCAAGGAACTGAAGGATTTACAGCCCCTTAGGGCAAACAACAACATGAATTAACCAGTATCCTCAGAGCTCCCAGGAACTAAACCACCAACTAAAGAGTACCCATGGTGGGACTCATGGCTCCAGCTGCGTATGTATACCAAAGGATGACCTAGTCCGTCATCAATGGGAGGAGAGACCCTTCATCCTGTGACAGTTCATGTAGGGGAATTCGAGGGCCAGGAAGTAGGAGAAGGTGGGTTGGTGAGCAGGGAGAGGGAGAAGGAAACAGGATTTGTTTTTTGTTTTTGTTTTGTTGTTGATATTTTTTCAGAGGGGTAACCAGATGAGGAGATATCATTTGAAATGTAAATAAAGAAAAAATCTAATAAAAAAAAAAAACCAACCCTGGTTGAGAGTTAAAAGAATTACAACACAAATAGATCCATACTTATTAACCTGCAGAAAGCTCAACAATAAGTGGATAAAATACCTCAACATGAAACCAGATACACTAAACCTCGTAGAAGAGAATGTGGGAACTGCCTTGAACTCATATGTTAAAAAAAAAAAAAAGACTTTCTGGATGAAATACCACTAGCACAGGTTCCAAGATCAACAATTAATAAACTGGACCTCCTGAAACTGAAAATTTCCTTTAAAATCAAGAACTCTGTCATTGGATAAAGCAGCAGGCTACAGAATAGGAAAAGATTATAGGAAGTACATATTCAATGGAGAGCTAATACCTAAAGTGTATTGAGGATGCAAAAAACTAAATATCAAGAAAACAAATAACCCAATTTAAAAAACAAGATGCAAATCTCAACAGAATTCTCAAAAGAAGCTCAAATGTTTGAGAAACAAAGAAATGTTCAACATCCCTTGTCAACAGGGAAATCAAAATTAAAACTCCTCTGATATTTCATCTGAAACCTCTTAGAATGGCTAAGATCAATAAAAACAAGTTACAGCTCATGCTGGCTTGCTTGTGCCAGAAGGGGAACATTCACTCCTCCATTGCTGGAGAGAATAAGAACTTCTGCAGCCACTATGGAAATCAGAGTGGTGGTTGCTCAGGAAGGAGGGAATTACTCTAACTCAAGATTCAGCTATTCTCCTATGGTGATATGTGGGCAGTGGTCTGTTCAGGCAAGTTAGGCTCAGTTGAGTAATTGACCTTGAGCCTTGGAGCCAGTGGGCAGTTTCTGCCTGCAGAGAGCAGAAGGAGTTCAGCTATAACTCCTGAGACTTTGGCTCCTGTTTCAGTCACAACCTCTCACAGCTGCCCCTGTAGGAGATGTGTGCTCTATCAGGCAGACAATGCCCCAAACTCCCATCATTCTAGCAGGACCCTGCCCCCAGTCATCTGACCA
Organism: Montemys delectorum; assembly: GCA_019843815.1. NCBI lineage: Eukaryota > Metazoa > Chordata > Mammalia > Rodentia > Muridae > Montemys > Montemys delectorum. The sequence goes on along the minus strand of JADRCD010225175.1, from coordinate 6,387 downwards.
TAGCCAGGCATGCCTCGCCCAAAAGACAGATAGCCATGCCCCATACAATATAAAGGGCAGTTCGCCCCCTCCTCCCTCTCTTGCTCTTTGACCTCTCTTGCTTCCTTTCTTCCTCTCTTGCCCTCTTTCCTCTCTTGACTTCTTTCTCTCTTTCCTGCTCTTTGTTCTCTTCTCTTGCCTTCTTGCTCTCTTGTTTTCTTCCTCTCCTTTCTCTCTCTCTTTCTCCTCTTCTCTCCTTCCTCTCCTTTCCTTCTCTCTATGTCACCAGCCTATTTTCCTATAATAAAATATCTCATTTATACAATGCCTCCTTTTTGACTAATGCTCCCTGCCACAGGCCTCAGCAGCAGAAAGAGAGAGCTCCAAGCTGCAGAGGCAGCGAGACACACAGGCCCACAGTGATATAAATGAAAATGGCTACCATATGCTCTTAAAGATGCACATTTTTTATATGACTAAATATATTAGGAGGAGTCATTTTGTGGAGTAGGTGAGGTCTTGTTGGAGGGACTGTGGCACCAAGGTGGGCCTTGAGGTTTCAGAAGCTGAAGCCAGACTCAATGGCTCATTCTCTCTAGTCCTGCTGTCTCACAATTCATTCCAAGCTACTCTCCAGCACAAAGTCTCCCTGCATTTCACCCTGGTACCTACCATGAAGACAGTGAACTAAATCTCTGAGGCCCAACTAAATGCTTTTCTTTTTAATACTTTTTATAGTCATGATGTTTCTTCACAGAAGTAAAAAGCCTAAGTAAGGCAAAAATTAGTACCAGGATCAGGACTGTTCCTGTGACAGTATGGTGAAAATGTACTTGAAATGGAATTAAAATGGCCCCATTAGGCTCATAGAGAATGACACTATAAGGAGGTGTGGCTTTATTGGAGTAGGTGTGGCCTTGTTGAATGAAGAGGGTGAGCCTTAAGGTTTCAGAAGACCAACCCAGGCCCAATGGTTCATTCTCTCTTTTTTTCCTACCCCCGATGTAGAACTCTTCTGGAGTTTAAACAAATCTGCACTTATAAGTGCTCATATCCATATAAAGGCACAGAGAAATGCACATAATTCACAAACAATACATATTTCATAAAGAATGTAACTATCGTAAAGAAAATTATTTAAGTGTGACTAGCTGACAATTCAGAGGATTAATACATTGTCATCATGACAGGAAGCAGAGTGGCATGAAGGCAGACATAGTACTAGTAGAGTAGCTGAGAGTTCTACATCGGGGATAGGAAGAAGAATCCTATAGAGCTGAAGTTAGAAGTGGTTTTGAGCTTCCAGACATGTGTGCAAGAAATTATTCTCAGAGCCATTAGAAGAACATTAGGGACTCCACCTCACTGAACTATGATCTCTCCAGTGCCTCCTTTCTGTCTCTTTTAGGGACATCAATTAATGTATATGAGGCCCATCCTATTATCCTATAGATTCCTAAAATGCTTAATTTGATTATATATGCAGAGATTTCTTTTCCACTGTAAGTCACTCTTTCGAGTTTAGCATGAGTATGTATTTATGTATTTCATTTGCTGTATCTTCATTAGACTCACTATGTTGAGAATAAATTAAGCTGCCTATATTAAAAAATGTGATATAATTCTTTCTAGCATATTTTTTTGTGTTTCCATGGTTCCTTTATATTTTCTATTGGTTATTCTCAAACCTTTAGTGGTTTGACTGCAAGTGAAAGTATATTAGTATGTTTAGAGACTTCTTCACAAACTCAGGAATACACCATTATCTTTTGCATGACTGCTGAATAGCAATTTTCTTATGAAATAATCATTCCTATTAGGGAGAAGTTCATTAAATCATAGGATGTTCTCTATGTAAGTAAACATTCCTTCCTGCAGAGAAGGAGGTTCTTTGTACGTTAAACAAGTTATTACCTTTAGGATGCCACTGAAACTGACCAGATTCTCCTAAGCCTTGCTTTGCAGGAGTACAAAGGCTGCAAGTACTGCTGAGAAACTATCTCAGCCAAGATGAGCTGTCAGAAGGAAACAAAGACCAGCCAATTTACTTGTAGGAGGCTCAGACCACCTAAGATTCCTGACATTTAACAAAATTTCAAGATGCCTCTACTGGCAGTTTTTATGTGAACCTGACATAAGTTAGAGTCAACAGAGAGGAAGGCATCTCAGCTAATAAAATGTCTCCATAAGATCCAGATGTAGGTGCTCCAATGTAGGGGAATCGAGGGCTGAGGGAGGCAGGAGTGGGTGGAGGAATACCCTCATAGAAGCAGGGGGAGGGGTAGGGGGTTCTGGAAGGAAGGGAGACTGGGTAAGGGGGTAAAACCTGAGATGTATACACATTAAAAAATAAATAAAAAAAGGATCCAGCTGTAGGGTACGTTCTTAACTAGAAGCCCAAATGGGAGGGCCCAGCCCATTGTGGATAGGACTACCCCTGAGGTTCTATAAAAAAAGCAGGCTGAGCAAGCCCTGTAAGGCAAGCCAGTGAGCAGCACTCCTCAATGTTCTTCCTATAAGGTCCTGCCTCCCTGCGATGAAGAACAGAAATATGGGAGTATAAATCCAGTAAACACTTTCCCTCTAATAAAAAAAAAATTCCCTTTTTGCTAATGGTGTTTTGTTGCAGCAATAGAAACCCTAACTAAGACAAGTTGGTGCTATGTCTGTGGGGTATTCTGGCGACTGTCCTGAGCATGTTTGGGAGAGGATGGTCGGAGGACTTTGGCATATTGGACCAGAAAAGCCAGTGAGTGTTGAGAGCTGAGTGGGATGTACCTGAGGATCTGGAAAGATAAGAATGTCGAGAGTAATGAAGAAGACGCAGGCCTGGCTTGTAAAGTTTCAGAGGGAAATTTAAAGGCTATTAGGGCTGTTTACTTATCTGAATGAAGATTCCATCATTCTAGTCATCTGCTGCAAAGTCAGCATGACGAGCAAGAGATGAGCACCACACAAGTGAAACCTTCAAATTGCTGGTACAATTGATACTCCATCTAAACGGAGCTCAGAAATTAAGACGGAGGAGAAAGCAGCATCACTGAGGTAAAATTTTCTTGGAAGTGTTTCTTTTTTTTTTTCTTACTTAATTTTTTTATTAGATATTTCTTTTATTCACATTTTGAATGTTCTCCCCTTTCCTGGTCTCCCCTCACTATTCCCTCCCCCTTCCCTGTTCATCAACCCACTCTCTTCCGCTTCCTGGCCCAGGCATTCCCCTAACACTAGGATATAAAGCCTTCACAGGACCAAGGGCCTCTCCTCCCATTGATGACCAACGAGGACATCCTCTGCTACATATGCTGCTGGAGCCATGAGTCCCACCATGGGTACTCTTTGGTTGTGATTTAGTCCCTGGGAGCTCTGAGGGTACTGGTTGTTTCATATTGTTGTTCCTACTATGGGGCTGCAAATCCTTCAGCTCCTTGGGTCCTTTCTCTAGCTCCTTCATTGGAGACCCTGTGCTCAGTCCAATGGATGGCTATGAGCCTTTGCTTCTGTATTTGTCAGGCACTGTTAGAGCCTCTCAGAAGACAGCTCTATCAGGTTCCTGTCAGCAAGCACTTGCTGGCATCCACAATAGTGTCTGGGTCTGGTGATTGAATATGTGAGGGATCCCCAGGTGGGGCAGCCTCTGGATTGTCCTTCTTTCAGTCTTTGCTCCGTATTTTGTCTCTCCAACTCCTTCCATGAGCATTTTGTTCCCCCTTCTAAGAAGGATCGAAATATCCACACTTTGGTCCTCCTTCCACAGTTTCTTGTGGTTTATGGATTGTATCTCGGGTATTCTGAGCTTCTGAGCACAGAGAAGCTGTGTTCCAGAAGTAGCCAGGGTTATACCTAGTGTTGGCAGCTGGAGTTGGTAATGTGTAAGTGTCCCCGAAGTAGTACTACTGTGGAAGGCATGAAGAAATCATAGAGAGCAGCCGAGCCTTTGGCACTGTGAGAGACCAGGAGAGGCTATTGGTGAAGGTGAAGTGCAGCCAGTGGTAGTTGCTGGGCCAGAAATTAAGGGGTCATACAGGAGAGTTGAGGCTTGGCACCGTAAAGAAAGCCTATGAGACAGTGTTAGTGAAAATGCAGCCTAGTTGAAGCTAGGCACCCAGCAGTTTTGGGATGACAGTACCATAAGACTACCACCAAGAACAGGAACATCAGTTGAGTGGAGCCAACCTGGGTCTAGAGGAAGAGCTCTGTGTTGCAGACAGTGCAGTTCAAGAGTGATAGAAACCCTTTCGAGTAGTCCAAAAGATGGTAAGTATGTCCCAGACATTGGACAGTTGGAGTTTGATTTTGCTGTGATTTAATAACTATGCCTTGATTCATTCATCTTGAATAAGAAAGTATTTGCTTTATTTTTTTATTTCACTCGTGCCCACAATTAAGAAACTTTGAGTTTTAAAAGTTGTGGGACTCATGATGGAGTCAGAAAAGAAATTAAAATGAAAGACCCCCTGAGCTGGGGAGACCCTCACTCAAGTCTCTGGATAACTTGACCACCCAGTAACTCACAAGAGACTGATCTTGATGCAACAACATGAGGGTTATTCAGGGGGAGGAAGGGAAGCCAGATCTGGGGTCAAACACATAGCCTCGCAGGCCAGAGGAGTTCGACCCCGAGCACAAGGAACAAGGAGTATTTAAAGGTATAAATGCAAACATGTTTGTTTCATCCAAAACACAATCCCTTTAGTTTAGAGGTGAACTTGTTGCTAAAATAAACATTTTTAATCATTGTTGTAATGCCTGGATGCATCACACTTTCTCCATTCTTTTAAATACTTAGTAAATAAAAAGCAATAAAGGAAAGTTTATGTGGATCACCTAAATAAGTCATATATCTGTACAAATATCTTTTAATAATCTATCTAAAATAGTTTTATAATCTATCTAAAATGTTACTATAATAAAGCATTTTGGTATATTTGTAGAAGATAATATTTGATGCAAATCTGAATGAATGAAAAAATCATTTAAAAAGGTTAATTTAACTATTTTCTAGTAACTGTTTTAATGTAAATTGTAATCATTTATTCTTAAAATGCAAGCACACATTTGTCATCACATGCCAATGGGTTTTCTAAACAGCAAAAAAGAAGTTGTTAAAATGTTAACCTTATGTGAAAAATATATTCAAATCCTAGTATATAGATTAAATAGTCATTGGTCTACTAGTTATAACATACAAAGTATATAATCAGTTAACATATTTAGTAAAAAAGATACCTCAAAATTCCAAATAAGTTAAAATCAATAGAAAGTTTTTAATATAAATATTGCTTCTAATAATGGAAACTAAGGAATTGTGGACTAAAAGTACATGATTTTAAGACCCATTAACTTCAAATTTTATAAACTTCCTCATTATTTATAATAAAATAAGATACTTTTATACATAGGAATAAATATTTTGGCTTTTTATATCATTTATTGCAAGAGTTAAAATAAATAAGAATTGTATAATGAAAAACTAGCTAATATTTACCATTCATCATCTATATATTTTCTATTTATCTCCTCTGTATATCATCATTATCGTATCTGTCTACCTATCGTCTATATTGATCCATACATATACTCATGTGGCTGTAAAACTTAACATTGATTAGAATTAATTAAAATTTTATATTCAGTTCTGTGTCATAATAGCTGCATTCCTCATGTTTAGAAGGCATATGTTGCTACTTGTTGCTATACTGCATGTTACAAAACACTTAAATATTTGGAATTTGAATTCAAGATTCAGATAACTTCACTATAGACTTGATTAAAAGTTTTGGTTCTTGAATCAGTGACAAGTACTTGTGAGTGTGGCCAAGCTTGATAGCCAGAGTTCAATCTCCAGGATTCACATGGTAGGACAAGACTCCTACAACTTGTCTTCCAATTTTTAAATATTATGCTCTATTCTACCACAACACACAACATAAATACATCAGAGAAAAATGTTGTGACTCTATGTCTCATATTTGTCAATAAAAAGATGAAACTTTCAGATTTAAGATGAGATTGCATTTAACTTAGACACATCATCTAAAGTCTTTTGGGTTCTAATAATTACCTGAGAATGAGACATAGGTTCATATCTAAGTGATTCCCAAAATGATATGCAAATATACCTCAGATTGTGCCTCAAATGTATCAAAAGCTTGCTAGTTGTTTTTAACAATAAGAAATGAGTTTGCTAACACATACACACACACACATACACACACAGTATGTTCTCTGTGTGTATACACTGCAATAAGCCTCTAATTCTCAAAACATCCTACTTCAAAAAAATCCTACTTTTCATTGTCCCAATTGGGTATAGTTAGACAAATTATTGAAATTTCATGAGTTCTATTTCCTCATGAGTAAAGTGGGAATAATAGTGCATATTGCAAAGTATTGTTTTGAGAATTATAA
>JADRCD010225174.1:63124-74252 GCA_019843815.1 Montemys delectorum | reverse complement strand
AAAAAAAAAAAAAGGCAAGATAGGAAAGAGCAAGTATCTGACAGTCAGAACATTCTCTGACTATCATCCTCATCCTCATCCTCATCCAGCATTCAATTGGAAGGCAGCATTGTCCTTTATTTCTAACAAACATTTGGAGCTGGCTAAGGAAGCAGGTACTTCTAGCACAGACGATAGAGCTTCCTTCTTCTCTATATGTGTTTTCATTGGGAATGTCAGACTCAGGCTCGGCCACGTAGGCCTTGCCTCTCTAGGCTCCACAGACTCCCTGACACGGCAGACGCTAGGAAGGAGACAGGACTTCCTTTTATTTCTAGAATAAATCCTTAGCAGGTGCAGGTAGTCTCACTCTCGGTTCAAAAGTCCGTCTGCTAGAATCTGGTGCGTGTTTTGGCCTCTGTAATTTGCATTTCTCTTTTGCTGTGTTCTGACTCCTGTGGGGGTAAAATTTGCCTTTTTTTTTTTTTTTAACCAAAAGTTTCCCTTTGTGCTTAGCATCCTGGTGCCCAAAAAACCTTGTCAGGTTAAGTTCATCTCCTGTTTTAATATTAAATATGGGAACTTCCTTTACAAGCACCAAAGAGAACAGGAGCATTGTCAGAGGTACCGGGTGGTAACCATGGTGAAATAGCCATCACCATGAACCACAGTAGGGCCTCCCTGCAGCTCCACATTTTCTTCTAGAAGAATAAAAAGAAAGGCACACACTAACAACTAAAAAGAAAAGAAAAACCAAAAGCAATATATAAATAAGGCTTTGTATTAGCAGGGCAAGTGATCCTTAGGAGACAAAGGAGGGGATCTAAACGCTACACATTAGGTAAGATATTTTATTTGTTTTTAATTATTATAATTGTGGGAAGTGCATGTGGAAGTCAGGTGACAAACTTATGGTGTTGGTTCTCTTTGTCCCCCTCTCTGTTGGTTCTGGGAATCCAATACATGTCAGCTTGTGGAGCAAGCACCTAACCTGCCGAGTTATCTCCATGGCTCCACTGTAAAAAATTTTAGAGAGGTGAGGAGGACACAACATCTGTCCCAACACCGGGAGTAACTGGGACCAGTGGGACCAGGCACACAGGAACTCTGCCAGCCCAGTGGCTCAGGTTCCTTCCTGTCCCACAACACCCAGAGGAAGCTCTACTCCCAGGTGCTCTAACACGCCCAGGACAGAGGTTAGGAGGACACAACATCTGTCCCAACACTGGGAGTAACTGGGACCAGCAGGACCTAGGCACACAGGAACTCTGCCAGCCCAGTGGCTTGGGTTGCTTCTTGTCTGTCTGGGCCAGCTGGTGCCCTGAGCAGACCTTGGGTGCAAACTCTGCAGTCATTCCCAAAACACCCAGAGGAACCTCCACTCCCAGGTGCTCTAACAAGCCCAGGATCACAAGATCCAAGAATCACAGGCTCCCAGAGACAGCTTGACTCTGGGGAGTTCTGACACAATCAGGATCACAGGAAGAACAGGCTTCAGTCAGATTTAGCAAGGGCAGGTAGCACTAGAGATAACCTAACCAGGTGATGTGAAGCAAGCATAAGAATATAAACAACACAAACCAAGGTTACTTGGCATCATCAGAACCCAATACTCCCACCATTGCAAGTCCTGGACACACCATCACATCGGAAAAGCAAGATTCAGATCTAAAATCACTTCTCATGATGATGATACAGGAATTTAAGAAAGACATAAATAACACCCTCAAATAAATACAGGAGAACACAGGTAAACAGCTAGAAGCCCTTCAAGAGGAAACACAAAAATCCCTTAAAGAACTACAGGAAAACACAATCAAACAGGTGAAGGAAATGAGCAAAACCATCCAGAATCTAAAAATGGAAATAGAAACAATAAAGAAATCAGAAAGAGAGACAACCCTGGAGATAGAAAAACTAGGAAAGAAATCAGGAGTCGTAGATGCAAGCATCACCAACAGAATACAAGAGATAGAAGAGAGAATCTCAGGGGCAGAAGACACCACAGAAAACATTGACACAACAGTCAAAGAAAATTCAAAAAGCAAAAAGCTCTAACCCAAAACATCCAGGAAATCCAGGATGCAATGAGAAGACCAAACCTAAGGATAATAGGTACAGAAGAGAGTGAAGACTTCCAAGGTAATGGGCTAGTAAATATCTTCAACAAAATTATAGAAGAAAACTTCCCTAACCTAAGGAAAGAGATGCCCATGAACATACAAGAAGCCTATAGAACTCCAAATAGACTGGACCAGAAAAGAAATTCCTCCCGTCACATAATAATCAAAACACCAAATGCACTAAACAAAGAAAGAATTTTAAAAGCAGTAAGGGAAAAAGATCAAGTAACATATAAAGTCAGGCCTATCAGAATTACACCAGACTTCTCACCAGATACTATGAAATCTAGAAGATCCTGGGCAGATGTCATACAGATCCTACAAGAACACAAATGCCAGCCCAGGCTATTATACCCAGCAAAACTCTCAATTACCATAGATGAAGAAAACAAGATATTCCATGACAAAACAAAATTTATATAATATCTTTCCACAAATCCAGCCCTACAAAGGATAATAGATGGAAAACATCAACATAAGGAGCAAAACTACACCCTAGAAGAAGCAAGAAAGTAATCTTTCAACAAACACACACAAACCTAATTCCACCGCTTACAACAAAAACAACAGGAAGTAAAAAATACTTTTTCTTAATATCTTAATGTGAAAATTAATATTACCAACATATCCTAATCGATTGAAATCCAAAAATATGAGGAATTAGAAATTTATTGATTGTCATCCAATGGTCTCTCTAATTTGGTAATTGGAGAAATAGGTCCAATATTATACAATCCATATATACTTTCAGCTTGTTTGTTCATAACAATGTCTTGCTGTGTACAACAAAATGGTCTTGAGATCTTGCTTCTCCTATCTCAGCCTCTCTATTATTAGTATTGTTTATTTTATGTTTTTATACTATACTATGGTTTTCAGAACAGCTTATATATTTTAAAAGTATTTATAGACCCAAACGAAATGTGGAAAATTAAATTGGGAGGGGTTTTGTAAGAGAACAACAAAGAGTATGACTGAATGCTTTGCTTGACATTTGTAACTCTTGTATCAAGTTACCACAGTAAGAGCCAAGATTTTAAGCTCTACTATATATAAAACAAAGAAACAAACAAAAACACTTTATATATTTATGTTGATTTAAGAAAATATTAGTAGTGATGTATTATTTTGAAATATACAGTTAATACGTTTGGAATTATTTAAAATTTATATTGAGAAAAACATATGTATTTTCAGTATTGCTGTAGACAAGCATCTACATAAGACTGTTAAATTGATTGTTGTTTTATATCAACTTTTATAATTCTCATTTTTATTGTTATAATATTTTTAAATTTTAAAGAATATGACAAAAAAAGATATTGTAGGTATTGAAGGGGCAGGTCTCTGGGAGGAGTTGGGGTACAAAAGGAAAACAAGAATGTGATTTAATTCTATTTACTTAAAATATGTTTTTAAATGTTAGCAAATTCAGATAAATTGAAATCATATAACTTTTCTCATTATAGTGCAATAAGACTTAAAAAATTACTTTTAGAAAAAAAAAGAAATTTTAATAAGATGAAGGGTGGAGATACCATAGTTGATAGACAATGAAAAATGTTACAATGAAACAAATGTTGGCTCTTTCAGCTCAGGAATTTTGGTTCCTTCAAGTCCAACAAAACCAATGGCCTTCTAAATTCTTTCAAAAATTCCAGAATGTATGTGTGGCTAGTGGTGTTAACCTGGAAATATGTGATCTTGTTCCACTCCCTTTAGAGAACTAAAGTACGTGAGCAGTGGGTTATTGAGATACAGAGTTCACAGGACCCCATAGGCTCCAAAAGTAGTTTTGAAAGGGATCTAACACCAACAAAACCTTTGGGGAAAAGTTAAATACCTACCGAGATGGAAAGGCATTCCTTGGTCATGGATTGGAAGGCTTGATATCGATAAGATTATACCCTCTCTGTACACAGCCAGCACACTAGGTTTTGCTAAGTAACTGTTTAAAGCAACTGTGACCTGGAGACCACATCTAAGAGGTTTCAAGACCCAGAGGAGACCAATTTGGTTTTTTTGTTTCTTTTTTTTTTTTTTCTTCAATAAATTCTTCAGATGTACACAAGGAAGATAATGAGGAAAGAAGAACTTTTTAGAGCCATGAGGAGCAATAAATGAGGAAGCTTAACTGGAACATGGGGCTGGAATCCAGTCAGGAAATAGCCTCCAGCCCTGAAACCCAGCTCTATTTTGTTCCACAGAGATATCAGAAATTGCTGTGAACCAGTAACAAGCTAAGATTTCTATTCTTTCTCATTGTAAATGAAAATGTCTACCGTGGTCACTCTTGAGCATCTTCTGCCATTTTTTGAATGTGGGCACAAGTAAATAAGTTTGACTTCTTAGCCCTCAGTGCCTGGATCAGGAAGAGCCACCCAAGAGCCAGGTTTGAGTCTGTGAAGAGATTACATGACACTTTAGGGTCTTCTCCAGAGAAGAGTGAAAAAATTTTACCTGTAAAAGAAGAAAGCACATGTCACCACAAGAGCAGGTGGTGGCGGGTTTTGTGCCTGTCCTCAGTTGTTTGCTGGCTCTGAGGGAAGTTTACAGGTGTCAGTCATTCTCACTTGATTCCCTGCATTTGTTGGTAAGCAATGGCTGCCTTTTTGACACAGAGCACAGTTCCAGACTTTCTTACACCAGTGTAATGTGCGTAAAGGTGATATACAGTTTCCCACCGATGCTTACAAAACACCTCATGGCTTCCTCCACCCTACCCCGACTCCAGCATCTTACAAATCTGAAGACATTGAGTACTACTGAATTAACTCCGAGTCTCGGCTGAAGAAATGATGTTTATGATCTTGACCAGGTCTTGGGTATGATGAGCCTTTACACGCTATATGTCAGTGTCAGCAATACTACAGAAAGCACCTCCCAACTTTATCTTCTGACATTTGGACATTGGAAATAGTTGAATTTTTCACTCTGCCTTTATGACTTGTATGGTCTTTCTTGTGCTCCAACTTTCTTGCACTTTGTTAAATGACTTCAGTAGAAACTTAGGTATATTACCAACATGCTGTTGCTCATCCTTTTTGCCTAAATCCATAGTGTCATTGAGTGTATAATCTGGTCTTCTAGGAAAGCCAGGATTAATCAGTGCAATTATTAAGTACAAAACCAGACAGATATGGGTGTGGGGTAAGCATAAACAAATCCAACACTTTTGTGATTAGTTAATTAAACCTGTCAACAAACCAGGAGTACAAAAACATCTTCACCATAAAATAGAGCATCCATAAAAATTCCAAAACAGATATTGAAGCTGGGAGTCTGAGGTCCAGAAAGAAGATAGGATATGTCTCTCGCTGCTTCTATTCAGTATTTTGTTGGAGGGTTAGCCAGGGAAATAAGACAAGAAGAAAAAGTAAAGCATTCAGCTAGATCATAAAGGAAGAAGTAGGTCTATCTCTACTATAGGTAACATGATCTTGTCTATAGAAAATCCTTAGGCACCCATGAAGAAGCAACAATTAAGAGGAAGGGACCAATGGAAGAGAGAGGGGAACAGCACAGAGTAATGGGAGGTGCATATGAATTACCTATATGCATGCATTAGCTATATGAATAAAATTGTTACTATGAAACCCATTATTATGCATTGTCTTAGTGAGGGTTTTACTGCTGTGAACAGACACCATGACCAAGGCAACTCTTATAAAGGACAGCATTTAATTGGGGCTGGCTTACAGGTTCAGAGATTCACTTCATTATCATCAAGGTGGGAGCATGGCAGATATGGGGCTGGCAGAGCTGAGAGTTCTACATCTTGTTTCAAAGGCAGCTTAGGAAAAGACTGGTTTCCAGGCAGCTAGGGTGAGGGCCTTTAAGCCCATACCCACAGTGACACACTTTCTCCAACAAGGCCACTCTTCCTAATAGTGCCACTCCCTGGGCCAAGCATATGCAAACCATCATATGCCTGATTAGTATAAGCTAGTAAAGCATCAACTGGCCCGGGCGGTGGTGGTGCACGCCTTTAATCCCAGCACTTGGGAGGCAGAGGCAGGCGGATTTCTGAGTTCGAGGCCAGCCTGGACTACAGAGTGAGTTCCAGGACAGCCAGGGCTACACAGACAAACCCTGTCTCAGAAAAAAAAAAAAATCAACTGTTAGAGCCAGTGAATGGGTTCAATCATGTTACAGAATAAAAGCTCAAGATGCAAATATCAAGTGTATTTCTATGTACTAACAACGGACATCCAGAAATGAAAGTATGAGAACAATTCCAATTTTATAATGATATTAAAAATAAAATATTAAAATAAAAATAGGCAGAGATAAATTTAACAAAAAGTTAAGATTTGTGACTACAACTTTTTCCAAAGGCCTTAGAGACCTAAATAAACAAAAAGACTCCCTGTTGCTATGAGCAGGAAGATGTGATACTGTCAAGGAAGTACCATCTCCCAAACAGATTCACCCCAACAAAGCTCAGCTGTTTGTTTCCAGAAACTGATTAGCTAGTCCTAATATGTATATGGTCATGCAAGGAACCCCAACTAGCCAAACGCTGAAAACGAGGGAAGCTAGGGAACTCAGTCGGTGATTTCATAACTTCTACAAAACCAACCAAGTAATCCAGGCTATATATTAATGATATAAGGATAAAAAGAGCAGATTGAAGAATTAAGTATAGCTTTATATTTTTTTTTCTAGCCTACAGCACCCGGTATTCCCAGGCAGTCTCCCATCCAAGTACTAACCAGGCCCGACCCTGCTTAGCTTCTAAGATCAGATGAGATCGGGCACGTTCAGGGTGGTATGGCCGTAGACGCTTTATGTTATTTTCAAAAGGATACTACAATGATTCAGTGAGGAAAGTATAGTCTAATCAACCAAAGAGGTTAAGACAAGTAGATATCCATACGCAAAAAATACACCATATGCAATAATTCAAATTAAATCAAGACGAATCATAAACCTCTGTCTAAGATATAGATAGATAGATAGATAGATATCCAGAAAATTAATAGTCTAGATTAAACAATGGTTTCTTAGAAATGACTCCCAAAGTAACAAAAGAAAATAGACAAATCATTAAAATGCTTTAAAGAGCCAGGCAGTGGTGGCACATGCCTTTAATCCCAGCACTTGGGATGCAGAGGCAGGCTGATTTCTGAGTTCGAGGCCAGCCTGGTCTACAGAGTGAGTTCCAGGACAGACAGGAGTACACAGAGAAACCCTGTCCTGAAAAAACAAAACAAACAAAAAAAATGCTTTAAAGACTCCATTTAAAAAACACAACATGGGGTCCCATTTAAAAAATACAACCTGGGGTTGTAGGTGTGGTTCAGTTGGTAGTGTGCTTGCCCAGCATACAGGAAGCCCTTGGTTCAACCCCTAGCACTTCGTACATGTTGTGAGCCTGTCATCTCAGAACTCAGGAGCTAGAGGCAGGAGGATCTGAAGATCAAGGTCAACCTGAGCTACATAGTAAAATGGAAGCCAGGTATCATGCGACTCTTCTTTAAAAAAAAATTTAAAAAAGGATAAAATATTTTCAAGTCACCTAAGTACTAGCTTATATTCAGAGTATGTGGAGAACCTTTGCAAATCAACACTAGAAAGCCATTCCAACCTCAAATGTGCAAGGAGTCGGATAAAGATTCCTGCGACAAGGATGTGTAGATGGCAATAAATACACACAGACATTCTCACTATTGTTAGTCACTAAGAAAATACAAACCAAAGACAAATGAGAGGCTACCTCACATTCACGAGAAGAACTGAAATTTAAAAAAATAATTAAAAAGAGAAAGAAAGAGAGAGCGCGAGGTCAAAGAAATGTCAATGGACTTCAAAGGACCGCAGCACCCAAAGGAAGAGAGTAACAGCTACCCAGCTCATAAATGTGGAGATGCTACATCATCTAGCCCTCAAACGCCCAAGTGTGTGTCTGAGAACATGAACTATGTATCCATACTAGAACGTCACAGTAGCTAAAGGTTAAAAGGACTCAAGTGAAAACCCGTGAAGGGAAAGTTGTATAATGAAATATCCTTGGGCTATGAAAAGCTGCAAGGCATGGATAGCACTGTCCAATAGAGAAGAACCCCGGGGGCTTCGGAGTGACCGAAGGAAGCCAGACACAGAAACCAGGCGGCATGTGCTTAGTTGCATGCAGTGTTTAAAATGGGCAAAGCCACAGAGATAGATTTATTTAAAAAAAAAAAAAAAAAAAAAAAACTGAAGTCGGGGATGGAGACATGGCTCACTGACTGCTCTTGCAAAGGTCCTGAGTTCAAATCCCGGCAACCACATGGTGTCTTACAACCATCCATAATGAGGCCTCACACCCTCTTCTGGTGCTGTCTGAAGACAGCTACAGTGTACTTATATAAAATGAATAAATAAATAAATAATCTTTTTTTTAAAAAAAAAAAAACCTGAAGTCGTGGTTACTAGGGGAGAAAAGGGTTAATGGTTTAGGTCTAAAATGTCCCTTACAGGCTTGTGCCATTGGTCCCCAGGTGGTGGCATTATTTGAGACATTCTCAATGGCTGGCCTAGCCAGCAGAAGTGGGTTCCTGCGGGTAGCCCTTGAAGGTGATACTGCCTCTGGTCCAGCCCAACCTGTCTGATTCCTGATACCCCAGGATATGAGGGGCCTCCTCCACATGTTCCTGCTAGCATGAACTCTGTCAAGCCTTCCCTGTCATGATGGACTGTGAGCCACATGATCTTGTGCCCACTAAAGTGGCTTTGCCAGGTACTGTCTCACAGCCAGGAGAAAATCAATTAACAGAGTAGCAGCAAAATGGCTACTTTACACCTCCAAGGGGTTCCTTTGGGATGGTTAAAATATTATACAATCAGTGATGATGGCTACACAAAGATGAGCCACACACTTTAAAGGTTAGGATTCCATGGCTAAACTATATCTCAATAAAGTACACTAAAAACCCAGCACTAATAAATAAAGGTAGTGTTGGGGTGTGATCAGTTGGTTACAAAGATGTATATCCCATTAGGCCTGCCCAAAGCATGCATCGGCCACGTGTTTAAAGAATGTAAACAAATAAGAGACTCATGAGGGTAGGGGAAGTCCATCTCCACTCCAGACTTAAGCCATGTACCACTCACACTTTATAACCTGGTAAGCATACATGTGTGTGTTATGAATATGTGTGCATGTGTGTATGTATAGGTATGTGTCCATATTGTATATGTGTGCATGTATGTGTATATATATGTATGTATGTGTGCATATATATGTGTATATACATATGTATATATGTGTGTGTATATATGTATGTATTCTATGAATGTGTATATATGTATATATATGTAAAAGTGTGTGTGTGTGTGTGTGTGTGTGAGAGAGAGAGAGAGAGAGAGAGAGAGAGAAAGAGAGAGAGAGAGAGAGATTTTGATGAAAAATAATTATCGTGATGAAGAGCTTCTAATCTACATCTTCAACACTGACAGTCTTATGTACACATTTGACTTTAGGTGAAATAGACCTTGGTTTTCCCACTAGCACCATCTAAAAATTATCTGCCTTACCATTTTGAGGGTAGCTTCCCCCCACATACAAACACACACAGAGACTGTTTCATACGCTTTTGTGTTTCTTTCAAGTATCCCTGGTAGAATCGATTGCCTTCTCTACCTTGTTCTAACTCATTTCTATAAGCCTCCCAGTGCTGCTGCTTATCCTTCGTATCTACATCCGCTGTGACAGATCACAAACACCAAGTTATTGCCAAGTTAACGTCCATCTCAGTGCCAAGAGCATGCTCAGGCTGTGTCTGTAGCCCTCAACTCCCCCTCCCCCTTCCAGTATTTCTGCTCTTCACTCTGCCTCCCCATTAGTCTTCTATTCTCTACCCTCTACCCATGCCAGTCCACTCAAATCATGGTTCAATCTCTACATTAATGATTAATTTATCATTAATCACATGTCATGTCTGTTTCCTAGTTACTAAAGCTGCCTCTATCATTTCCCTTTTGGTGATCATGAGACCCAACTCATGAGAGTCATGTCAAGCCCATGCTGTAACAGCATGTCAAGCCACGGAATAAGGGTGGTTCATCTACCAACAAGATTTTAAAGGAAGTAAGGATTTCTGCCGCTCTTTCTTCAGGTTGTTCCTACTTCATCAGTATCTCTCAGGTCCCTTAACCTAAAACAATAGTGGAGCTGAGAAGCTGAGGTCTTCCCTTTGCATTTCCAACACAGACTGCACACCTTTCTCCCAGAAAGCCGACCCTTTGTTGGAATCGAAAGGGCTTCTGCTTGATGGATAGTCATGGTTCAACAGATGTTGAATGAACCTGTTTCAGTGTTTCGATCCTTGTCCATTAGCCTATCAAATGAGCTATCATAGCAATTGACTGACTGAGACTAGTAAGGATGGAGGACATTCTTCATGGCTGGCTGATTGACTGAAAAATATTTTACTAAAAATATGATATATAGTCATAGCATATGTTCATGTACATACATGTATATGCATATATTCATTCTCTGGAAGCTTTTATTTTAATCTATGCAAGCATGTTCCTCTAGAGCAGTGTCTCTCAACCTGTGACCTCTTTGGGGTTGCCTATCAGATATTTACATTACAATTTGTAACAGTAGCAAAATTACAGTTACGAAGTAGCAAGAAAATAATTTTATGGTTGGGGTTTCCCATAACATGAGGAGCTGCATTAAAGAGTCACAGCATTAGGAAGGTTGAGAACCACTGTTCAAAAGGCTTACCAATTTCATGGCTATTTTGTTATCCCAGTCAACATGGCCTGACTAGAGATGGACATTTTCCAGGCTACAGAGAGCCAAAATGTTTTCAGTCATTAATGAATGCCACCTTACCATCAACAGATTAGTGTGTGACTTTAAGAAGACTCTTATGGGGGCGGGGGCCACTGTGTATGTGTCTGTCTGTCTTGCCTGTGTGTGTGTTTGTATGTGTTTGTCTATTTTGTCTGTCTTTTTGTCTTTTCTGTATATGTGTCTGTCTGTCTTCTCTCTCTCTCTCTCTCTCTCTCTCTCTCTCTCTCTCTCTCTC
>JADRCD010225174.1:19484-63024 GCA_019843815.1 Montemys delectorum | reverse complement strand
GTGTGTGTGTGTGTGTGTGTGTGTGTGTGTGTGTGTGTGTGTGTGCCAGTTCAATACTTGGTGTCTTTCTTGATCACTCTTCACTTTATATTTTTATGTGCATGTGTGCATAACATTGTAGGCACGTGTGTGAGAGTGAAGGTCAGAGGACAACTCCTAGGAGTCAGTAGTCTCCTGCCACCTTGTAAGATCCAGAAAAGGAACCCAAATTGTTATGTCTTCGTGCAAGCATCACTACCTACTGAGCCACCTCCTAGGCCTCCTATCTTTTTTTTTTTTAAGATAGGATTTCCTTTAAAATGGAGCTCTCTGATTGAGCGAAGCTGCCTGGCCATTGAGCTCCAGGGATCTGCTGATTCTGTCTTCCAACCTCTGGGATTCTAGGCATGGGCCGCTCTACCTGGTTTTTTACGTGGATGCTAGTTGGGGATCCAAACTCAGGTCCTCATGCTTTATATAGCAAGCACTTGATTCACTGAACCATCTTCCTGTCCCTTGAGTCCTTTAAAACAGCACCTCGAAAGGTGTGGCCCATGGATCAGTGCCAGTCTGTAATGCAATGAATGCAAAGAATTAAGAATAAGAATGTAGATGTTTTAATGGCAATTTGATATAGTAATTATGTGTCTATATAACCTAGTCATTAAAAACAGTCCTTATGTTTTACATTTCTTTTGTGGTTCATTCATCTAGTATTAATTTTAGTATGTTTTACAAAAAAAAATACTAGTCTAAAATTAGCTAGTTTTTAAAGCTGGTCTTCATTTACCAGAGATGGTTTAAGAAATGCTAATCTAAAATATCATGTCTCATTGCTTCTCCTTTTCCCTTATTCCTGTTGTTAGACCGTCACTCTCTCTGAATATGTGAGTCTTGGACCATCTAGTCCTCTTTATCTTTCAGACAGTAGACGTGTCAAAGACTTAAAGCATTGGGAATGCCCTGACTTAGAGACCCTTGTGTTATGGGGATCACCATGGACATAAAACTAAAGAGGGATTCCTTCAGCTACTTGAACGATGTATTTGCCATTTGTGGGGGAGGGGGTAAGAAAGTTTGTCTCTGGTGGTTGTAGCTTTGGCAGCTATGGTTTCCAAACTGTGATAGATGGACTATGCTAAGTAGTCCCCTCAACAACCATGATGCCAAGACCACGTGAACCTGGAGACACTGGAGGATTGCGTTGACACGCCCCCTTCCAGCATGGCTGTTGCACCATCTCTACCCAGTCCAATAAATGTCAGCTCTCCATGGGCATTATTTCAAGTGGACTGATATATCATCTGTTGTTATATTTCACTTGATTCTCATGCCAAACAGTCACCCTGTCTCAAGGAGAACTGTGTTTAACTGATGATGTCTTAACCTATGACATCATATTTTTTAAAGAACACTGTCAGAGGACACTGATATCTATTGCCATTTGCAGCTCCTTTTCATCCAGATTGATGACACACATGCTGGTGACAGGGATGTGAATGATGGAAGGGACTGAGCAAAACCAGAACCAAGGATGCTGGTCGGGGGATTATCGCAGAGATCCAGGCACAGAGTGAAGAGGGACTGGTCCAGGGCAGTGATGTGTGTATGAAGAAGGGATGGGGGTGAGAAATATTTAGGCATTCAGACAGAATCTGGTGTCTAGTTAGAGGCTGGTGTGAGGGACGGATGAAGAGTTGATAGTGGTCCTGAGTGTTTGGCTTGTAAATAGCCAAACAGGCAGAAGTATGGTAGGAAGAGGACTCAAGAAACACTCTGAACTTGTGGAGGTTGAGGACAGTGCATTGCTATGCCTGGGTCATCTAGTCAGTTGGATACAGAGACCAAATCAGGAGTTTAGGCCTAGAAATGTTGAAGGTTTGTTTTTTCCTTTGTGAGAGATTCCCAGTCTAGCCCAGGCTGGCCTCAAATACCAGGGCAGACCTGTGTGTGTGTGTGTGTGTGTGTGTGTGTGTGTGTGTGTGTGTGTGTGAATTTGTGTGTGTCTGAGTGTTTGTGTGTATTTATTTGTGTGTGAGTATGTTTGTGTGTGCCTGTGTGCTTGTATGTATGTGTATTTATGTGTGTGTTTATGTGTACACACCTGTGGAATCCAGACATCGACACTGATGATCTTCCTTGATCATTCGCTACCTTACTTGTTGAGTGAGACCAGCTCTCTCACTGAATCTGGAGTTGTCAGTTCACCTAGACTGGCTGGCCAGTAAGCCCTAAAGACCTGCCTGTTTCTGGCTCCCCAGGACTGAGGTTACAAGCCTGTGCTGGCACAATTGGCTTTCTTATGTGGATGGTGAGGTTCTGAACTCAGATCCTCATGCTTGCCAGGGAGGCACACTACCCACTGCATTATCTTTCTAGTCCCAGATTGAGATTTTTTTTCCAAGTTATGTCTGTGTGAGTAATTAAAATCATGGGCTTGTGTGTCATATCTTGAAGTATCTTAGAGATATTTCCACTTACTCAAGCACCCCTTAAAGGGTAAGATTTTAATAGTTATGATCCTTCTACTTCCCGTGTGATAAAGTGGGATTGTCTGGGTCAATCCTAATAGTTTGTATATGGACATCGTGAGAGTTTATGAAATCCAAATCAATCAAATAGATCCATTCCATTGTTTCCTAAACACGGAACTCAAGTCCCCTCTCCTCGGATGATCCAACTTCCCTGCATCTCTCTCTCTCTCTTCATTAGCAGTCCATAAAAGCACACAAATGTATGTATTAGGATTTTATGTGTGTCAGCCCATTGGATTCAATTCAATCATCACATGACCCCCTAAGAGGTATCATTAAACCCATTTACAGATGTGAAAATGGACTCAGAGAAATTACACGATGGGAAGCGGCTGAAGTCACCACTCTTTACACTTTATATCTCCAGCCATCTGGCGACATATACCGTTGGGCATCAACAGCCTTAGGGCCCCACTCTCTACAAATCAGTCCAGTTGGGGATACTTCTGTCAGCTTCAACCAAATCAGCCACTAAGAATGTGAATGTGTGTGTGTGTGTGTGTGTGTGTGTGTGTGTGTGTATGCACGCGCGCGCGTGCCCCGACCCACATTCCCTGGGAAGTTCTACTTAAGAGCTTTATCCATACACACAAATATGTATTATTTTAGCTACATTACTATGGTTGGTATAGGGATGGTAATTAATGATCAGAAACAACCTGCATATCCACTAATAGAAATATAATAGAATATATTAGTCAATATCTACCACCTACGGAGTGCTTCGAATGTGCAAGCACGATGCTACACATGGTATCTCTTCTGTGATTTACCCTGGGTATAAATCACATTCACTGACTATCATCAGTGTAGATGGGAGGTCTGAGGCTATGTTAGCTGGTTTCACATCATCCCCTAGCAAACGACTGGAGGGGAAGTTCCACACCAGGTATGTCTGACTTTTTAAGTACGTGTCATTCTGCTGCCTTAGTTGTGGAAAATCCACATAAAGACATGCCATGCATCCCTCTGATTCCTACTTCCAAGGATGATTTAACGGTACAGTAAATAGTATCAAATTAAAAACAACAACAAAAAAACAGTAACAAAAGAAAACACAACAACAACAACAAAAAGCTCTTGAAGATAAAATATATGTGCAGCCACCTCAGTTTCATTAAGCAGACAGATGTTAATATATACATCACTGCAGGCAATTCCCATTTTCTTTCTTAGATTTTCCTCCCAATTTTTCTTGAACAGTACATGTTCCGAAGCATAACCAAAAGTTAAAGATCTTTAAAACTCCCCAGTGAACTGTATCATCATTCCCAACCCAGACTCCAAAGGAGAAAACCCTCTCCAGCGCATCCCAGCACACCCCAGAGTGCAGTGCGCGCACTCACAGTCCTGTGTGTGCATGTGCAAGGAAACCAGCCTGTAGCGTGATTAGCCACAGGAAAGTTAGCCTCCCTGGATCTCTCCCTTTGCCTAGTAAGTGGGAAAGTTTAAGCTAAATAGTCTTTACAATTCCTAAAACCGCTAAATTTTATAGTCTTTTTTTTTCCCAGCACAAATGGGATGGCAGAGGACATGTTGAATTCTTGCCTTGCTGAGATTGACTGCACATTGGCATGGAGAGGGGGCTGGCCTTTGTCTAGGTCTCAGCTTGCTAGTAATATAATAGTGTGTTCCGATGTGTTCCATCCAACCATTGCTCTCAACAACAACCAAAAAGATTTTTTTTTCTCATCTCATCCTCATTAAAGCCTTGGAGGTAAGCATTGTTATGCATTATCACCCCCACTTTTGATGATGTGAATCAAGGGGTCAAGGTCATACAAGGTCTCGCTGATGTATTGCAGCCAGGTTTGAGACCAAATGTTTCTTCACGAATTCCCAGACTATTGCTGGTTCAGATGTGATATAGTCCTATGTTTGTTATTTCAACTAGCCACCATAAAGGAAAAAGAAAGAAAAAACAAAAACAAAAGCAATTCTCCTTGGTTTTTGGTTTTTACTGTAAGAGGTGGATGGGTTCGTACAAGGAAACGATTCTGAAGTTACACCAAGAATGGTCTTGTAACAGGGACAAACGGAAGCTTTTGGCGCTGTCTCTGCATCTTTTAGTGAGAGGATAACAAAAGGACATTAGTATGACATTGCTAATGGGGACGGAAATAGTCACTTGTCATTAGTATCTGGTTATTTTAATGAAAATTAACCCCAGAAATGCTCAACTAAGCAGTGGAACCAGGGGCATCACGTGAACCCTGACGAAACCAGGGCTCATGACCTCAAGAGAATAAATCAACCCAAAGCACCTCATTGTGCTAATTGTCCTAATTATTAACATTGCAGTCACAAGATAACCATAACCCAGAATCACCTAATAACCAAAGAATTCTCAGAAGAAATGCACACAGCTCTGAGAACCCAGCCTAGTCCGATTCAATAACAAAGCATAAACATGGATCATTTTAGAGAGAGATGGATACCACCGCACAGGGTGTAGTCTCCAGCTGAGATGACCTGTTCCATTGAAATATAGACCTGAAGGGAAGAAGTGGGTGAGGGCATCTTACACAAACATCTTTGGCCCCTGAAGATCGCAGAGATGGGGGCAGGGCATGAACGCACATGGACACAGGCTCTCACAGCTCACTTGGAAGGCTTGATCCCATATGTAGCTGTTAGGTAAAAAGAGAAAGCCAGATGATTGGTTCAACAGCAAACCAGCCTGATTTCTTGAAACATAACTACTGACCTTGCATGTGTGGACTATATCTAGAGGGTTGTTTCTAAATAAGAGTTCCCGGGATTTGGTGAGTGGCTCTCGACTTTTATCTTGTTTTGACTGTGCTAGGGAAGTGAAGGGAAGCGTCCCGAAGCACAGATGCTGGGTGAGCACTCTGCTAACTGTCATCACTTCTGCAGATTCCTGTTGCCATGAAAACATGAACAGTTTCATTCCTGCAACTGGGGGCAGTGGGGGAGGGGAGGGGACCCTTACTGATTTGTCTTCTATGTCCTCTGAGGTGTGAGGAGAGCTCTGTTGTTGACTCTATCTATACATCACTGTCTTCTTTCAGATAGTTAAAGACACGACTATTCTGAGTTCTTTGAGAAATGGTAATGTATGAAGGAATATGATATACCAGAAGTGCGGCGTGGGCCTTTAAAATCGACTTACCCACAGGTGTCATTAATTTGCCATTATTACGTTTGTTTACATAAGGAATCTAAAATAAATGAAGTGTGCATCAGAGCACTTTGATCCCATTTTAAATAAAGCCTAATATAATTTAGGGAGCCCTTACTGCAGGCTACCTATAGACTCTGTGGGGGGACATAAAGGCATAGTGTGTGGTGCTAAGGATCCTGAAACCCAGTGAAGGGGAGGCTAATGCATCACTGCAGCCCAAGTGGAAGAGACAGTATAAGCATTTCTACAAACAGGTTTGTCATCATTCAACAAGGATCGGCTGGCACTGTGTAAGCTCCCAGAGTGGAGTACCTCTTCTGATGAGGATGATGTCATAGAAGTAACAACTTGATCTGGGCTTTGAAGAAGAGCTTAAAGGTTGCAGGGGCAGAGAACTGACGCAGATGTGACGCAGACTGTGGTGGAGAAGTAAAGCGGACGGTATGCTTGGGAAACTGGGCAGTCGATGCAGCAGGAGTCACAGTGTACCGTTAGAAAATCCATCTCTCTACAGTGAGAGATCTGCCTGAAAGGGCTGCCTGTGCCCCGATTCCCTGTGGCAATGTATACAAGTTCCAACTTTATTATTCTCTGCTCTGTAGACACTGGAAGCATGTGGGCAGAAATAACACATTTGCATCACCACCTTAAGACCATACAACTGTCCTTAGAGGTATCGGAGACAAAGGGCAATGGGACAAGCCAAGATAAGAGGAAGCCAACTTAGGATGGAGGAGGAGAGGAGACAGAGGAGACAGGTAGGGGTTGGAAACTCCACAGAACAGGGCACCTATTCGGACAAGAGACCAAGGTGAGGGCAGGGGTGCAGGGAACTCTACTTACATGCTACCATCAGCAGCCCACCATTTGGTCATTTTTATGGCTTTGACTTTATTTCTTTAATTCTAGGGAGTTCAGTACTGTGCCCTTCCTCTGCCATCCACAGTGAGCATCTGTGTGATTGCTTCTTTTCCACCGTCAGTGTCTGTCTGTCATCGGGAAAGTGTGAGATTTGTCTTGTCGGCTGAGAGCACCGCGTTATCCTCCCACAGCTCCTGCCCTACAGCAGGCCTCTACGCTGTAAGGTAAAGGCAGGAGACTTTAAGACACTCCCTCATGTCAGCCAACGAGTTTCCAATGTGTTGCTCTTTGCCTGTGGCACAGCAAGCCTGCATGTGTCCGGAAGCGATTCCTGGAATCCAGCTTCCCAGCTCCAGTGGCCGCACAGCAACTTTCTCTTAACAAAGTTTTGGGGAATCAACTGTCTTTACAGTCTTTTTTTTTTTTTTTTTTTTTTTTTCCTGCCCAGGATATTCACCAGATCAAATTTTTTGGCCCTTGTATTATGATTAGGTAAGTGATCAGCCCACCTAGGAAATATCATCTTATATTTCCTATTTTCAGACTCTGCCTTGATCTGGCTCTTCCTTGAGACAGGAGTGATGCCCAAAGCACAGAGTGAGTCTACAGGAGCAGCCTCAATGGGTCATAAGAGACACCCGCTGTGAGTAACAGCTAGGGCCATCTCAGAACGCCCAGATGAGTGTTCACTCAGATCCTGCATCTCTGGCCCATTACAGACCCCATCCCATCTATTAACAATTTGATTAAACAAAAGCAACAATGTGACGCAACCCGCTCAGCTGCCACTGAATTCCAGAGGTTACAAAACCAGTCTCCCAGCTACTGCCCGGGACAGGCTGTCTCCTGGGAAAGGCAGGAAGCAGTGGAGAAGGTTCTCCTCCACCTTCACCTTTCTCCCTTCAAAAGGGTATTCTTCCTGCATGCCTTTGAGGTGCTCTGAGGAAGCTCAGTAAAGGTGCTACTCATCCATCCCCTGTCCCACCATCACATCCTACTCACAACTTGAGCTGGGATCCTTGGCCCAGTGAGGCTGTGTGTCATGACAAGCTGGCCTGGCTCTCATAATGCCTGGGATTATCCCCTCTTTCCTTTACTCAAAAGATCCAAATAATATTAAATACTACCCGTAAGGTTGCAGCTGTCCCTAGAAATGGAATTCTAATTGAATTCCTACTGCTCCTTTAAGAGCCAACATAAATGTCACCTCTAAATAATAACTGCTGACATTTGCTCAGTGCTTACTCTGAGCTGGGCACTTTGCTAAGGGCTTCTTGGGATTTTCTCATTTTGTCCTCAAGAGAAGGAATGAAAGGGAAGGAGGGAGGGAGGGGAGGAGGGAAGGAGGAAGGGAAGGAAGAAAGGAGGAAAGGAGGGAGGGACTCATTTTGCAGTAAGTAGCAATATTATCCCCATTTTACAGATGTGGGCACTAAGATGTTGAATGGCTTGCCCAGTGCCTCGTAGTTGATAGCTAGGAAGAGCCAGTGATCTAACTCAGGAAGGAGTCATGTAAAGGCTCATGTGCCTTTACAGAGTGGACATGCAATAAGTGACTGGGGTGACCGAAGGTCTCTGGTGCCCTGGGGACTGTGTCCTAAGTGTGCCCTCTGCGCCACAACCTCATGTGCAGTGTCTCACCCAGCACCTATCTTCCTAAACTCAGAGGAAGCCACCACTCCATCTCCCCAGCCGGGCACCACGCCTGGCAGATTACAGCAAACATTTGTAGAAGGAAGAAAGAAAAAAGAATGAAAGCCCCTTTTGTTTTGGCTGAACAAAGTAAAAAAAAAAAAAAAACAAAGAAAGCTGACTGGAAAACAAAACAAAAAATCTGCCACTGATGGATTCACCAGCTTCAGAGTAAAGCACCAGGTTTACAAACCCTACACGACCCCCCAAGCTAGCACTTTACCTTGGGCATCAGGTCCCTTGACTCTTTTTTTTTTTTTTTTAAGATTTATTTATTTATTTTATGTACATGAGTACACTGTTGCCATCTCCAGGTACACCAGAAGAGGTCATCAGATCCCATTACATATGGTTTTGAGCCACCACGTGGTTGCTGGGAATTGAACTCAGGACCTCTGGAAGAGCAGTCAGTGCTCTTAACCACTGAGTCAAATTGACTCTCTCTTTTGGAGTTGCGAACATTAACTAGAATGGCATACATGTGTGAAACCAGCAAGATGCCTGCTAACTACTCCATCTCCTAGATAGTTCTTACTGTCAGCTCATCCCAACCTAGCATTATCTGGAAAGAAGGAAGCTCAATTACAGAAGTGGCCATGTCTGTGGAGTGTTTCCTTAGTTGCTAATTAATGTGGGATGGCCCAGCCCACTGTGAGCAATACTATCCCCTATGCAGTGGTCCTGGGCTATCTAAGGAAGTTTGTCAAGCGGGGGCCAATAAGCAGCGTTCCTCCATGGTTTGCACCCTGACTTCCCTCAGTGGTGGATTGTGAACTGGACGTCTAAGCTGAATAAGCCCTTTGCTGCCTCCGAGTTGCTTTTGACCAGGGTGTTTGTCACAGCAACAGAAACGAAACTAGAAACCCCAGGTAATTGTTGGCTATTGACTATTGACTAAGGGACACAAAGAGAAGTTAATGTACTTCCCTGTCATACAGAGGAAGATGGATCCAATACTCATGCGTAACAGTGAAGGAGACCCAGAACTGTTTGGAGTGATTAGAACGAATGTCTCAACAAGAAAGTATGGCACACATATGTAAGCAACATCAAGGACCCTCTATTTTATGTCTCAGTGCCAGCTCTCCTGCCATAAGTATCTATTTAGACTTGTAATATAAACGTCCGTTCTTTTCTCTCCCAGCTTCTCCCTCCCCCGCCCCCCATTTCTTCCCCCCTCCCCACGCCCGCCCTCCCTCTAACCCCCTTCATCTGCCAGTCACTTTTCACAGACAAACTCCTCGGTATGAAATCTCTGCTTCCTTTGTTTTCCTGGTTTCCATTTTGTAACCTAAAATATTCACTCCAAGTTCCGCTTGACAGACGTCCCTAATCTAATCTCCACGTCTGCTTTCTAATTTTCACACTCAGGATAAAACAAATCGGTTGGAGTTAATTGCCGGAGCAGCGGGCCGGAGCTCTGAGCTGTGATTTATGAGCTGAGTGCGGGCGCTCTGCAACACATTTTTCTTAATTTATTTTTAATGAGTCTCTCAATTAATTTTCTTGGAAACATCTTAATGATGTTGGAGGCGGGTGTTAATGAGGTCTGCACAGCTCCTAATTTTGCATATTTTAAAGTGCCTAATGTCACCTCACAACCCTTTCTTCCCAATTTAGGAAGAGATGAGGGGAGCGATTATTGTTGAATGGAGAATTTTCCCTCTTCACGTCTCTGTCTTTGCTTAACCTTTCAGACATTATGGGCTGATGGCGTGTCTCGGCGGCAATCACGTGTTCCCTGCTCCCCTCCCCCACTCTTGCTGTCTCCGGGCTCCCCTGAATCTGAGGAACTGAAGCTAGAAACGGAGGGACAAGGCTGGCTTTCCAGGAAATGGAGAGTTCTGAAAACAGTAGCTCCGAGTGAAACACCCGGAGGATACTTACGCCTGGTACTCCATCCTTTCTGAGAGCAGAGGATGTGAGGGAGGTGCCTGGGAAAGCAGCTCACAGGATGCATGTGTTCAGAGCCTTGTGTCTCCAGAGGTCTCTGCAGCCCTCAGAGCCCTCGTCCCTGCCAGACTACCTTACTAAGACAAGCAGGCCCTTGTCCAGCCCTCTCTGATTTCCTTTTCAAAGCCGCAACAAGCCTGCACCAGGTTTCCTTCTGTATTTGTTAGAGACTGTTTGCTGGTTAATAGTCATTAAGGGTTTCTATGAAAAATTTTCAAAATTATATATCAATAAGACTGGCCAAAGGCAGTCTAAAAACTATAGTGAGACCCTGTTAAAATTATGCTGTTTCTTTCTCTATGTTTTCCTGTTTGTGGGCATTCTAGTTCTGTTTTACATATTTGTGATGGTACTGGATGTCAGTTCTTCCTTAAAACATAAATAGCAAACTCATTTTAAATGTCATTTTCATAGCCGCTTAATATTCTACTCAGTGGGTGTGTTAAAGGTCACTAAACCGTTCTACCATGCTAAGCACCTAAGCTAAGTCTTACAGCATCCTGTGGCCAATCTTTGTACAGAACGCTTTCTTAAAAAGCAGTTGTGTTTTGTAAAGCAGTCTAAGAAATTGGTAGTGCTTTAAAGAATACAATTCCTTTTAAGCCTTCTGCTACACATTTCTGAATTATTTCCCAATCTAAAGGGCCCGGCTAGGTTATTTCTAATAGCAAAATATGAGGATGTGTTTCTCCCATCATGCACTGGTCTGCGTATTACAATATATTAAAAAAATAAACTGCCAGGTTTAGATTCACATCTTCGTTTGCTTCACCAGTTTAACCCATTGGGGTGATATGTCAGTGAGCCCTTCTCTGGGCTTTAATGAAAGAGACTATATCACCAGAAACCTGAAGCCGAGTGACCTGTCCACTCAGCCTGTGCTTCCTGCCCTCCTCCCCAGATGCCTTCTGCCCCTGTCACCTCATGGTTCACAACTCTACATTTGAACTCTGTCCCTCCCCCTTGTGTAGAACACCAGCCTCAAACCTCAGTCCACAGAAATTCAGCTCTGTCTGGATCTGCCGGGTGGTGTCTGGAGCTCAGTGTCACTATCATCATCTGGATGAAGGTCCCCCTTCAAGCAGCTGCCTTGGGCCCCAGACATGGAAGTCTCCTGTGGGGTCGCCGAATACATGTGCATTCAGTCAGTGAGCCGGGTCCCTTGGTGTGGTGGTTTGAATATGCTTGGCCCATAGGGGCTGGTACTGTTAGGAGGTGTGGCCTTGTTGGAGGAAGTGTGTTACTGAGGGGGTGAGCTTTGGAGGGCTCTCCTCCTACGCTCAGCCTCTACCCATTGCAAAAAAGAGCTTCCTTCTAGCTGCCTGAGCATGCCAGCCCTCTCTTGGCTGCCTTTGGATCAAGACGTGGGACTTTGTCTCCTCTAGCCCCACATCAGCCTGGACACTGCCATGCTCCCCAGCATGATGATCATCGACTGAACCTCTGAAACTGTAAGCTAGCCCCAATTAAATGTTGTCCCTTAGAAGAGTTGCCTTGGTCATGGTGTCTCTTCATAGCAGTGAAACCCTAGGACACATGGGTCTGCCTGCACACACCTCCGTGACCACTTCCTCCTGGTATTCCTATACCCTTGCTTCTGGCTAGTTTAACGGGACTTGTGTCTAAGCCTTTCGATGTTCTATCACCTACAGCCATTCCCTGCATTCCAGCCCTTTTGGTGTCAGAACGCTGTCTTCTAACACAAGCAGGGACCATACAGTAACTCTCTCCTCTTTCTATGTAGGACACAGTCCACAATCCTCAGAGTGTCCTGAGGAGTTTCATCCATTGGACCTTTTGGTGTATTACCCATCTCTCAAATGTGTCAGTTGCTTTGTCGAGGCCATTTCCAAAGCTCATGGTACCCTTTAGCATTCCCCCAGATCCTCCTCTATGGAACATAGTCAGCCCTGTGACTTCACCATCCCCGATGCAGGCCTTCATGCGCATCGATGTCTGACAGGTGTCGGGAAATGGATGTATAGAGGTAACTGTACCCTTGGCTGCTGGACTTTCTGGAGTATTTTGTACACTAAACAAAGTGTTCATGTTTGAAATTGTAAAGACCCCTTTGACCTGATGCTATATGTTCATATTTAGAATTTTAAAGAAACTTTCAACCTAGAAGGAAACTAATTTCTTAAAACTTGTTTGTTTTCCTGTGTGATCCATTGATTTATTGATGGAATTTTTAATGTTTATATTTAATGTGTGTATTATGTATGCATGTGTGTGTGTGTGTGTGTGTGTGTGTGTGTGTGTGTGTGTGTTTATAGAGGTCAGAGGACAAACCAATGGTATCAGACAGTTCTTACTTGCCACCATACGAATTCTCAGGATCAAAGTCTTGGGGACGAGTGCCTTGAGTCTCCAGCCCTGCACATTTAACTTTTATAGCAGAATCTTTTCAATGTTTCCCTTAAAGTATCATCAGGTTACAATCCCTGGAAAAGTCCACATAGTCTAGCTGTAGGGTCGTCATTGGTTCAGATGAAATCCTGTTCCCAGATGTGAGCCTAAATATCTCGTCATCTTTCAGTTAAAATGGGATCTTTCAGGAATCATCTTCATTTAAAAAAAAAAAAAAAAAAGCCACATGACCAACAGCGATAATTCAACTTCACTAAAAATACGTGATTTTTATCCCCAAACATTTGTCAAATAAATTAACAAGGAGCAAGGGAAGCCAGGGGATTAGAAGAGTGGCTGTTTCTGAGATGTTTTTTAAGCCATGGACTTACATTAGGAAGCAATGTGGATCACTAAAGGAGGGGAGTGAAGATGGACCAACAGGGTGATTCCCACAGCTTCGATAAGCTGCTGACAGGGAAGGCTTTTGATATGATACATGACATCACCTTAATTCTAGTATTGACCAATTATGCTTTATTTTAATTTGGGGGCATGGCTAAAACTGGTTATGTCTTCATAACCCTCGCTGCCCTAGAACTTACTACATAGACCGGCTGGTCTCAAACTCACAGAGATCTGCCAGCCTCTGCCTCCAAAGTGCTAGGATTAAAGAAATGCACCACCATGTCCAGCTTGTTTTATTTTGAACTCTGCCATCAAGCAAGAACTTAGTTTCAGTGTTTATGGTATGGTGTGTGTGTGTGTGTGTGTGTGTGTGTGTGTGTGTGTGTGTGTGTGTGTGATAGGCCACCCTTGGGTGGCAATCACTCATCTTGTTTGTGGAGACAGAATTTCTCAGTCGTCCAAAGCTTGCTGATTCAGCTAGACTAACTAGCCACCAAACTTGGAAATCCTCCTGCCTTACTTCCCTGCACTGGGACTACAGGCACTGGTGTGCCCAGCTTTTTAAGGGAAGTGGTGAGGATTGAACCCTGGTCTTCTTGCTTACACAGAAAGCACTTCACCAGCTGAGCTGTCTCCTCAGCCCTCATTTCTAACCAAGGACGTAGAGTCACAACAAGGTTTACAGTAGCAACCTCAATTTTTAGAGACATGACACAGCAAACTATTATTTATTGGGTATGATGTAGGAGATAGACATTTTTAATAAGATGGCACTTCTGAGCACCTCCCTAGTCACAGAGGGGCCCAAGCTTCCCTGTCCCCTGGGGTACCCTTGGTGTCCTCACTGGATCCTCGGCATGAAGGAGTCTGTTGAGGGTTATACTGCTAGTCCTAACTGTCAGATATGGAGGCAGCGTGCGTGCTTCATAAGTTATATAAGCATTAAATGGCTCAGAGGTAATTCAGACTTCGCTGATACCTATTTTGTTATATTCTACCATTGTCTATCATAGGGATTATCAGTGTCTCCCATATCTGTTAGTGGGAGATACCATAAAATGGTGGCTCTTGGGCGTGTCTTCCAAACTCCGTGTTTGGTGACCTGCTAATGGTTTGAAATCGACCTTGGTTACGGTATTTATACCACAAAATTGCAAATCAGAGTCTGGTTTATTGTTTTGTTGGTTTCTTAAGTATGCTAGAAAATTATAAAGGATTGGGAAGCCAGATAATAAAAGCATGTTTTTTTTAAAGCATGTTTTTATTAGACACTGTTGTGTTTGTGAATAGCCCAAAATATTGAGGAGGTATCCTGCCAGTATTTGAAAACAAACTATTGATTCAGCAAAGATGTCACCTAAATTGGGGGAGAGTAAATAAAATTTTATATTCTTTCATTACATTTATCTCATTTGCTTATTAACTTAAAGCATAAACCAATATTTATATAGATACATGTATTATACTCATTAATCGATTATAAACATAGGTTGGCTATAATACAGAGCTTGATAGAAAGCAATAATGGAATTTTTGAGCAAGACAATCACATGTATACAATATAGTATTCCTACAATTCCTAACTGTAGTATTATCAACTGTAAACAATATGCTACACATTGCTTATATCACAAATGTATAATGCCACCAAGTGTACTGTATATGTTATGTTCTAGAGAGCCAACAGCTAAAAACTCACCAGCACACATCCCTCTGTGCATCACTGGCCAGAAGGCAATTGTGAGATTTCACTTTTATATAAGAATCGAAAAATAATTAGTTGGATTGTATGTGCAAGGAAAAGACAACCTGGCACACCTAAGGCCCTGCTTTTTCTTAAATCTACCTTCCTGGTCACAAACTATCTGTTCGTTCTTCTTTCTTCTTCTTACCACTGTCCATGAGGAACAGCCCAAAGTCCCTTCTAGACACTTCCTTCTAGCTCAGTCTGAGATCTCTAAGCAATGTAAGGTTTCTCTATCATGTCAGATGTGACTTCTGTGGTGTAGCAACTAATGAACTAAAATCCCCTCCCTACAACCTGAGCATTGTATTGAAGTAAAATGCCTGTGCTGGTTGCAGTTATAAGTTCCCTGGATCACAAAGAATGAAAAAGGGGAGAAATGAAAGTCACACTTTCATCAATAGTTTTTTTTTTTAATTTGTATATAGTCATTGTACAAAATGATAGGTTTCATTCATTCTTCATACATTAGTATGCCCCATTACTATCTTTTGTTTGTCTTCTAAACATTCATTGGCCCACTTCCTAGTCCCAAATAATACCCCTCTACTTTTATGTTTTTAATATGTTTTTGGGGAGGGTTGATTTGTATTGAAAACAAATGTTTCACCTTTCCAATTACTCTTCCATCATCTCTACCTCCCTGTCACTGTTATGTTCTTCTTCTCTTTCAAACACACACACACACACACACACACACACACACACACAAATACACACACACAAACACATACAAATATATACACACAGAGACAAACACACACACAAACACATGTACACAAACATATAGACATACACACATACACACAAATACACACAAACACACATGCACACACACAAACACACATGCCAACACACAAACACACACATACACACACAAACACACATACACACACACCAACACACATACACACAAATACATATACCTACACACACAAACAAACACACTCACACACACAAACACATACACACATATACACACACATACACACACAAATACACACAAACACACAAACACATACACCAACACACAAACACACACATGCACACACAAATACACACAAACACACAAAGACACACACATACACACACAAACACACACACATACAAACACATACATACTCACAGGCACAAACACATACACACACAAGAAACAAAACAAAAAAGTGACACAAAATTAAAAATATAGAAACCAAAAACAAAAGATCAATAAGACAAAAGAACTCAAATAAAAATGAAACAAAAAGTCACAAAACTAACTGTAGAGAGCCACACCCAAGCCGGCAGCCTCCATTAAGTCTCAGCCCATCTGCGCATGTGCTAGGGCCAAAAAACGCCAAGTCACAGCCTATCCCGAGGTGTCTCATGAGGTAATGAGCAAACAGCCAATCAGAGATGAGCATGCCGCTCCAGGGCATATATAAGCAGTGCTTTTGGGGGTGTGGGGGGTCGCCCTCTGGAAGATGGAATAAAGTATGGCTGCAGAAGGATCTTGGCTGTCGTCTGTGTGTCTGTCCTGCGCGCACGACAACTAACTTTGATTTTGTTCTGTGTGGCCCATTACTCCTGGGCATGGGCCTTGCCCTGAAGTGTACTTTAATATATCTGATGAGACTCCACTGGAGAAAATTGATTTTCCCTTCGCCAGCGGGTATAAATTTCAGCCACCTCCTTGATTATGGGTAGGAGCCTGTGTTCACCTCCTCCTCCCCATCTGACTTGAACCCAAGCAGGTCTTGTGTATGCTCCATGAGTTCATGTGTGCCTCCATTCTGGAAGCACACCATTCCCTTGGAGTGTTCTGCCTCCACCGTCTCTGGCTCTTTCCATCTTCCTTCCTCCTCTTGCACATCTGTCATCTCTGGCTCTCCCCATCTTCCTTCCTCCCCTTGCACAGAGAAAGAGGAAGGAAGCCTTGAGAAGAGGGCTTGGTTGAAGACATCCTATTTATTACCTTGTGCTGTGAAGTCTCTCACCCTCTACACACTGTCCACTTTGGGTCTCCGTGTTAGTTTCCGTCTATTGCAAGAGGAAGCATCCCTGATGTGTATTGAGTAAGGCTCTGGTCTGTGGTATAGTAGTTTGTCACCAGGAGTCACTTTATTGATACATCCTTGAACAGAGCAATAGTAGTGGGTTTTCCTCTACTCATGATCTGTCTAGCCTCAGGCTTTTGGCCACATCAGAACATCCAAATATGGGGTTCCACCTTTGGATTTAGCCTTAAGTCCAATCACAGATTGGTCAGTTATGCCCATAACATTTGTTCACTCACCAGTATAACTTGAGGGGCCACTGCTGGGGGTTGCAGTGTTTGTAGCTGAGTAACACTGGTGGTTACATTTCTCCTACATGGGCCTGCACAGCACCTCCTGGCGCTGTGAAGAGTGGTCAGTAAGGGGGAAGCCGCTAGTCCATTGCCAGCTCAACTTCTCTATCATCTATATCAATAAACGTATCCATTGAAAGCTTGATGAAGTACAGATCTTTTTTTAAGTATGTCCTTCTGGTTCTCTGAATTTTCCCTGCGTCTTTTGTAATGTTCCCCATTTCATCTCTGATTTTATTAATCTGAGTCTTCTTTCTCTGTCTTTTAGTTAATTTGGCCAAGGGTCTGTGAATCTTGTTGATTTTTCTCAAAGGACCAACTCTTCATTTCACTGACTCTTTATCTTGTGCTTGCTTGTCTATATTTCATTGATTTCATGCCTGAATTTTACTTTTTATCGCCATCTACCCTTTGGGGGTATTATTTCTTCTTGTTCTATAACAATGGTTCTCAACTTGTAGGTTGTGACCCCTTTAGGGCTTACATGAACCTTTTCACAAGTGTCGTCTAAGAACATCAGAAAACACAGATATTTATATTACGACTTGTAACAGCAAAACTACCGTTAGGAAGTAGCACTGGAAAAATTGTATGATTGGGAGGCCACCACAACATGAAGATGTGTTAAAGAGTCACAGCATTAGGAAGGTTGAGAACCACTGCTCTAGAACTTTCAGGTGTATTGCTAAATTAATAATATAGATCACTCCAGTATTAGGGGTTGATGATGGTAGTGGTTTGCTGCTGCTGCTGCTGCTGCTGCTGATGATGATGATGATGATGATGATGATGGTGGTGGTGGTGGTGGTGGTGGTGGTGGTGGTGGTGGTGGTGATGATGATGATAGTGATGGCGATGATGATGGGGATGATGATGATGCAGGCACTTAGTGCTCTGAACTTGTCTCTTAAAACTGCCTTCCTTGTGTCTCATAGGTTTGGGTATGTTGTGTTTTCATTTTTCATTCAATTCTAAAATGTTTGTAATTTCCTTCTTGATCACTGTAGTTGCTCAGTTTCCATGAGTTTGTATGCTCCCTGCTATTTCTGTCATTATTCATATCCGTCTTTAATTCATGGTGGTCATGTAGGATGCAGTGTGTTATTTCAATATTTTTATATCTGACAAGACTTGCTATGTGTCCTAGTTTGTGGGCCACTGGTGTGGGCCACTGAGAAGGAAGTATATTCTTTTGTGTTTAGCTGGAATGTTCTGTAGATGTGTGCTAGGTACATTTGATGATGTTGACTCCAGTATATCTATCTATATCTA
Organism: Montemys delectorum; assembly: GCA_019843815.1. Taxonomy (NCBI): domain Eukaryota; kingdom Metazoa; phylum Chordata; class Mammalia; order Rodentia; family Muridae; genus Montemys; species Montemys delectorum. Next base: position 44,758 of record JADRCD010225174.1, on the reverse strand, counting down.
TCTATTTATCTATCTATCTATCTATCTATCTATCTATCTATCTATCTATCTATATCTCTCTCTCCCTCCCTCTCCCTCTCCCTCTCCCTCTCCCTTTCCCTCTCCCTCTCCCTTTTGCCCTCTCCCTCCCTCCTTTCCTCCCTCCCTCCCTCTTGTGTGTGTGTGGGAGGGCGGTTCTGGATAGCCTGTCCATTCACAAGAGTGTATTATTGAAAGTCCATATATGACATTAGCTGCAGTAATGTTTCTCTTATGAACCTGGGTACCCTTAAATTTGGTGCATTATTGTTTAGAATCACATCTTCTTGGTGTATTTTTCCTTCAACGAGTATGAAGCATCCTTCCCCCGTCTTCTCAGATTACCTTGACTTTGAGTCTATTTTTTTTTCAGGTATGAAAATGACTGCACCTGCTTGCTCCTTGGGTCTACTTTCTTGTAATACCTTTTCCATCTTGTAACTCTGAGGTGATATCTATTCTAGATGATAAGGAGTGTCTCTTGAGTTCAGCAGAAAAAAATGGATACTGTTTTCTAATCTAATCTGCTGTTTCTGCCTTTTTATTGGGGAGTCAAGACTATTACTATTGAGAGTTATCAATGAGTAGTGCTTGTTGATTCCTGTTATTTGGTTGTGATGTGGGTTTTCCCACCTCTTTTGACTTACTCTTCTGAGTTTATTTATTCTTTGTGTCTTCACTTGGGTGTAGTTAACCTCTTCAGACTGAAGTTTTCTTTCTAGTGCCTTCTGGAGTCCTGGATTGGCATATAGAAATTGATTGACTTGGGTTTTATTATGGGATGTTTTCTTCCCCTGTCAATTGTGATTGATAGTTTTGCTCAGTATAGAAGTCTAGGCTGGCACTTGTAGTTCCTCAGAATTTGTAGAACATCCATCCAGTCCCTCCTGGATTTTAGATATTAGGTGTTATCCTAATGAATCTGCCTGTGTGTGTTACTGGTCTTTTGCCCCCGCAGCTTTTTAATATTCTTTGTTTGTTCTATATATTCAGTGTTTTGATTATTATGTGTTGTGTGGAATTTCTTTTCTGGTCCTCTCTATTTAGTGTTCTGTATGCTTCTTGTATTTTGATAGGTATCTTCTTTTTCATATTGGGGATTTTATTCTATGGCTTTATTAAAACAAACTAAATGGTATTTTTAGAGATCTTTGTTTTGTTTTGTTGTCTCATAATGCTTTGTCTGGGCTTTTTCCCTTCAGATCTTTTGCGTATACATTATGGTTTCCAGTTTCACTTTTATGGGTTCTCTATGTGTCTCAGCATCAGCGTGGACTTAGTGGACTTTTTCTTAGGCTCTTTTTTTCCTGTTTGTTTTGTCTTATTCTAGATTTTTGCTTGTTTTTTATTTTTATTTTATTATTTTTTAGATGCCTATTTGTTTTCAAATGAAAATAAAGGGGGGAGGGGAATAATGGATTCAGGTGTATGGGAAGTGGGAGGATCTGGGAGGGGGGAAGAAACCGTAATCTGGATATATTTATGAAAACATCTACTTTCAATTTCAACAGAAAGAAAAGAAAAAATATGTTTTATGCCTTTGACTAGTTTTCTTCTCCTTCTGCTTTCCCTGTTATTTGTAGGATTGGTCATTTCAGAGTGTCCCAAATTTCCTGTATGTTTTGTGCCTGGATTTTTTATATTTAACTTTTTTAAAATGAAATATCTATTTCTTCTAACTTTTCTTCAACACCTGAGATTCTCTCTTCCATGTCCTGTAATCTGTTGATGAAGCTTACCTCTGAATTTCTGTCTGACTTCCTAAGGTTTTGTTGCCAGGTATATTTCTGTTTGAGTTTCCTTTAGTGATTCTATTTCCACTTTTGTATCTTGAGCTGTGTTCATTATTTCCTTCCCCCTTTGGCAACACTCATGGTCTTCTCTGGAGTTTACCTCTTTAAGGTCCACGAACATAGTCATAATTTATATTGTTGAAGTCATTTCCTGTGCTTCAGCTAAACTGCACTTGTCGGAACCTATTGTGAGAGGTTGTTACTGGCTTCTCGGGAAGGCACATTGTCTTGGCTGTTCCTGTTTGTGGTTTTGTGCTGGGTTCTAGGCATCTAGAGTTATGATGTTTGAATTATATCTTGATGTTCAAATTTTGTCAGTGTTGGGTTGTTGTTTTGTTCTTTGGTTACTGCTGCACAATCTGGACCCTAGGCAAGGATGGGAACTGTGAGGTCCCTGGTAGAACTGCTTCTGTGGGTAGCTGTGACACAAAGGAATGGATATGAGCCGAGAGGAAAGGCTGAGGCACTGGGAAAGAATTAGAGAGACCAAGGACTGCACCAAGAGGCAGAGTCTGCAAGACATAGAGGTCAGACGACAGGAGGGGCCCCTGTAGCCAGCTGCTACAGGACTAAGAGTAATTCCAAAGAGACAAAATGGAGAACAGGTTCACCTACCTGTGGCCTGGCCCAGTGTATCCACTGGGAGTCCCTGGTAGGGCGCTTTTTGTTTGTTGGTTTTTGTTTCCCATCTTCTAGCATCTTCTTGGCTTTCTTTCTTCAGAGTTTTAAGTTTTGATCATAGACGTCTTTGGTTTCCCATTTATTCATGGCAAATACAGGGATCCTGTGAGCAGGCAGTGTGAAGACCATCTACCTGAAAAGGAATCAATTCTCCTTTCTGGGAAGAAGTTCCTTTGTCTACAGGTCACATCTGGAATGGATGCTGTGAAGCTAACCCTCCTTGGGAAGCTACATAGATTTCACAGGCTACTGCCTACTTTGGGCTTGTTCCGGGGAAACTGAAGATGTTTTTATGCTATGTGATCAAGAATTTCTTTAAACCAGGGTAGTGGTTTCTTTAGCAGTATAGCTCTGTAGGAAACTAACTCTCATAGGTTTCAGATCTGTTTTCTTTCTGTTCAACAAAACATAACAGTAACTACAATCAAAATTAAATTCTAGACATGAATATAATGAGATATGAAGGAAGGAAGGAAGGAAGGAAGGAAGGAAGGAAGGAAGGAAGGAGGGAGGGAGGAAGGAGGGAGGAAGCAGAAGGAAGAAGGAGAAAGAAAGGAGATAGAGAAGGGGAGAGAGACTCTCACTGTATAGCCCTTGCTTCCTTGAACTAATGGCCATCTAACCCTGCCTCCTAAGTGCTGTGATTACAGGCATACAACCAGCATATCTTGCCTCATTTTTCTGTGTGCATCCTCAAATATTTTGTAGGGGGCATTGAAAGAAGTCAGTTTTTCAATCCTTCGACCCTGCAAATGTCTGCGCTCTTTATTCCCATTTCTTTCTGCTTCCCAATCTTCCACGTCTCTTCTATACTCATTTCCTCACTAGCTCAGTGAGGAACACCAATACAAATAAGCACTGAACACACAATACCTACAGTCTATTCCCTAGACACTTCCTTGGAGCTCCCAGTTTACAGTGATAGCTCACAACATCTCAGTTACCACAGGCTGGCTCTCACCACTGCATCCCCTGAGCACCATCTGTCTAGCTGCCTGTCACCTCATCCTAGATACCCACTGACCAGAGCCTGCATCACTTACTTCTAGGTCACAGGCCAGCACCCACTTCATCAGTTCGTACATTGATCACATAGGATAGGTTAAGCTATGTAACAAAAAAATTCCAACATCTTTTGCCTAATAAAGTTTTTTCTGGGGCCGGGCAGTAGTGGCATATACCTTTAGTCCCAGCACTTGGGAGGCAGAGGCAGGCAGATTTCTGAGTTCGAGGCCAGCCAGGGCTATACAGAGAAACCCTGTCTCGAAAAACCAAAAAAAAAAAAAAAAAACAAAAAAACAAAAAAAGTTTCCTGCCTAGTAGAGAATCCATGCAGTTTTTCATGATGGAGAAACTCTCTTCTATTGATCTGAGAGCTTACTTTCCATCAGAATTATCCTCAAGAAAATAATAGATTTACTTCCAAAATGCCTAAGGGAGATAACTGACAACCTTGAGTTGGTTACCCAGCTAAATTATCCTTCAAAAAGTGAGGTGATATAAAGATATTTCCAGATACATAAAGATGTAGATCGTCCCAGACACTCACTGAAAGAACAAACACAGGAAATGGTTTTATGTGAGAGAATTAAGCAAGAAGAAGAGAAGATGAGGGAAGCAACAGCAACTTTAAGTGAAACATGCCAGTAAACAAATGATGATGATTCATTCAGACAGAATTTACCTTGCAGGCAACAACTGTTCCTTTGTAGAAAACCTGCATTCTCTCTGGAAATTTTTTTTTACTATAGTAGTGGTCTCTACTATATAGTGTCTAGAGTTGGATATTTATCTATTTATCTATCTATCTATCTACCTATCTATCTATCTACCTTTTTCTATCATCTATCTATGATCTATCTACCTATCATCTATTTATTATCTATCATCTATCATCCATCTATATAATCTATCTATCATCTATCTACCATCTACCTATCATCTGTCTATCATCTACCTATCATCCATCCATCCATCTAACATATATCTATCCTCTATCATCTTTCTTTACTTTCAGCAGTTAAGACCCTGACCTAATGCTGAATATGGTAGCACACACATTTAATCCCCCAACTCAGAGGCAGAGGCGGGCTGATCTCTGACTTCAGGCCAGGCTGTTCTACATAGTGAGTTCCAGGACAGCCAGCTCTACACAGAGGGGAGGAAAAAGATCCTGCCCTAAGAACTATGTCCTCTAATTTTAAAATTCCATTCTCTTTCCTTAGAGAAAGCTTCTTTATTCTCTGCTCTTTTTTTCCTGGAATTTCTATTTCACATACACTGGAGGTTTTCATTCTGAAATTCTCCTTGTCTCTCTTTCAGGTTTTACATCTGTCTCTAGACAATACTCCAGGCTGTTTCATTTGCTCTGTCTTCCTGTTTCTTTTAGCCATGCTCAATCTCTCACTTACCATGAGGATACATTTCAATGACTCATGTTCACCTCTGAAATATATACATAATTTGTTGACATTTTCTTTTTATGAGAAACTAGCCTAGTCTCTCATCATTGATCTGAAACTTTTGAGCGCATTATTAAAACTCATTTAGCATTCCTATAAGTATTTCTCTTTTTAAAGATTTATTTATTTATTTATTTCATGTATGTGGGTACATTGTCAATGTCTTCAGACACACCAGAAAAGGACATTGGATCCCATTACAGATGGTTGTGAGCCACCATGTGGTTGCTGGGAATTGAACTCAGGACCTCTGGAAGAGTAGTCAGTGCTCTTAACCATTGAGCCATCTCTCTAGCCCCTTAGAAGTATTTCTTGTTATTTGATGTGATTTCTTTTTGGCGTATTTGCGAACCATCTCTCATGATATATTTCCCCTGTTATTCTGTTCATAAATTTGTTATTTGTTGTTATGTACAAGAATACTCATGTACAAAATAGAGTCCTACATATTCCCTGAGTATCAGTACATCTTTATGATGCACTGTATTCTGAACTTTCCAGAATTCAATAGTCCCACACCAGTTTCATAGTAGTGTCTGAACTCAATTTTAATGCATTATGGTTGGTAAGGAAATTTATGTACATATCTACACCTACACCTAGAAAGAGTGCTTTCTAGTGCTCATGGTTCTCAGGCAGACAGCCTGCCATTGCTACATCCTGAACCTGACAAAGCTTTCTGGTCAGCCCCATCTCTCACTGTCTACAGGGACATTCATTCCAAGCTCCCACACCCATACGCATAAGTTTTCCTCCATTTATATACATGTGCTATGAAATATCTATACCTATATCCTCCAGAAATGTTAATTGCCTTGATTTAAATTTAGCCTTAAATTTTATATTCAATATCATTTTTTTATTATTCATTGTAGTGTTTCTTGATGTTCCCATGTCTCTCTAGGGGACCAAGTTGACATCAAAGTAATAGATTCAAGATTAGGTTGATCAGTAGAAGCAAAACTGGAACTGGGCTTTCCTTCCACCCACCTTCTGAGCTACCCTGGCTCTGCCCCATCCCCATCCCCACCTTCTCTGAGCTACCCCAGCTCTGCCCCATCCCCACCTTCTCTGAGCCAACATGGCCCTACCTCATCGGCACAGCCACTTGGGATTCTTCTGACTGAACTTACTGATTGCTTCCTTCATACTTATTTACAGTGTTAGGAATTATCCAGTGATTTCATACTATAATACTGAGAACCTAATTACCACATTCCACTTTCTCTCATTCCTCTTTTTAATTATGTCTTTAATGTTCATGTTTAGACTGTTCACTGTAGAGCCCAGTTGTAAATAGTAATGGCATTCTCTCTCTGGTACAATTTTGGAAACTCGTCTGACTTTCCAGTCGCTTTTTATTTATGGATAAATTTCCTACCTACTTACATTGGACCTTGTCCCTAGATGTTCTATGGCATGACATTTTCACTTGATTCCTTTCTGTTATGCATGGCCGTGTAACAAGCTGCTCCCAAATTTTGCATTTCAACATAGTATTTATTAACTTGATATCTCTATATTGAAAAGAATTGAACTTGAATTAAATGGGTCCCCTGACTCAGGGTCTTCAGACTGTAACTAGAATGTCATTCAGAGCTATAAGCAACTCAAGGTTCACAAAGAGCAAGATCAGCTTCCAAGGTCATTCGAGAAGTTGTTAGTCGAACCCACTTCTTCACAGAATTTGGCCAGGAGGATCCCTCGTGTCCTTAGATTTGGGGGCTATTCTTGAATATTTCCCTTAATAGTTTCTTCTTAACCATAATTCCTATAGGTTAAATACTAACCCTTCTACATCAGGGTTAAGCAACTAGTTTTGTAGAGTCATGCAGTATACATGTTGGGCTTGTGGACCACAAATGCTCTATATCATATGTTCTTTCTCAACATACTATTTGTCCATTCAAAATGTGCTCTTAGCTTCAGGAACATTACAAAACTAGGCCCCGAGTGGGGTCTGATGTGTGGATGATGGACAGCGGCTAAACAGATTTGTGTAGGCATAAGTTTTTTTCAGCCTGTTTTAATAAGGATTCACCTCTCCTCTTGCCCACCATCCACCAGAGGTAATAGAAAAGTTATCAGGATGTGGGGAAAATGGACTTGTCTAGCAATAGGTCTTTGGGAAGGAGCTCGATTGTCTTTGGCAGCAGTTCAGTCCTGCAGGAAACACCAAATATGACTCAGCAGCTTCAGTCCAATCCTCTAGGCAGGCAGGCAGCACACACAAATCAGCAGCTTCAGTCCAATCCTCTAGGCAGGCAGGCAGCACACACAAATCAGCAGCTTCAGTCCAATCCTTTTAGCAAGCAGACACCAGGCATGAACCAGCAGCTGTAGTTCAATCCTGAAGAAACTGCCAGGCTCACCAACCGTCCTGAGGGGAGGCCATGCCAAGCTGCTGCGGGAACCGCACAAGCAGTTCTTTGATGAGTTTCTCTCAGTGGTGGAGTTGCCACAAGTTGAGTTCAACAATGTGTGTCCTTACATGTGTGTAAAGCAATACATGTGTGTCCTTAGGGAAGAACAGCAAGGCAGTGCACACCAAAGCACTGCTCAGTGCTCGTCTTCCACTGTCTGCGAGGTCATATCTATACTCCATCAAATGTTCTTTCACATGTTTGCTATATCAGAACATCCTTTCGCCTGTGTCTGCTTCAGGAAAACAGTCTTTCACGGGTCTGCTTTAGCAAGCCATCCTTGCACCTGTGTGCCCCAGGCAAACATCATTTGACATAACTGACTTTCCAAAACTTCAGATTTTTCCTCCGCATTTCCTATATCTCTGACTTTTTGCTATGATTTCTGGGAGATCACCTTGATGTTCTCCTCCAGTTCTCCCACCACGTCTCTTACTTTAGCAAAGCTAAAGTAAATTCTGACATCTCTCCTTTATTCACTTCCTATCACCTCACATAATACCTTCCTGGATTCCCCCTATTCTTTTCTGACAATTTTCAGTTCTTCCTTTTATTTTAGAGGGGTTTTTTCCCCCTCACATCTTTGCATGACACTCTACTTAAATATGAGATTCCTAACAGGGTGCGCTTTCTCTGGAATGGACCAGAACTTGTCAACTAATGGGCTTGGCAGATAGCAACTGCTAGTGTGAGGAGCTAGTCCCTAGGGCCATCCAGACTATCCAAGTGCAGAACCTTCTGCTCTTCTCCCTGGAGGTCTTGCATCTCTCTTCAGTCCTGCTGCCATTTCCATCAAGTATGCTTTTTAAGAACTGGAGAGGTGGCTCAGCAGTTAAAAGCACTGACTACTCTTCCAGAGGTCCTGAGTTCAAATCCCAGCAACCACACAGTGGCTCACAACCATCCATAATGAGATCTGGTGCCCTCTTCTGGGGTGTCTGAAGACAGCTACAGTGAGCGGGGCCGGAGCAAGTAGAGCCAGAGCAAGTGGTGGGCCTGGAGCAAATGGGTCCAGAGCAAGAGCTGGAGAGTTGGCTCAGCAGTTAAGAGCACTGTCTGCTCTTCTAGAGGTCCTGAGTTCAAATCCCAGCAACCACATGGTGGCTCACAACCATCTGTAATGAGATATGATGCCCTCTTCTGGGGTGTCTGAAGACAGCTACAGTGTACTTACATATAATAAATAAATCTTTTTTTAAAAAAAACAGTATGTTTTTAGAAAATTAGACTATTTAGAGATGGGCCTGGTGGTTTAGACCTGTAATTCTGTGAAGCTAAGACAGAAAGAGTGAAAATTCAAGGCTCATCTGGGCTCTATAATAAGAGCTCTTTCGGCCGGGCAGTGGTGGCGCACGCCTTTAATCCCAGCACTTGGGAGGCAGAGGCAGGCAGATTTCTGAGTTCGAGGCCAGTCTGGTGTACAGAGTGAGTTCCAGGACAGCAAGGGCTACATAGAGAAACCCTGTCTCAAAAAAAAAAAAAAAAAAAAGAGCTCTTTCACAAAGAGGAAGCCTTGAGTATATTCACTCTTGTGCCCACTGATCTCTGGTTTGCACAACTGTTCTCCAAATAAAGTGATCTTGCTTCCTTTGAGAAGAAGAAAGTTCGATTCTTTAGTAGATATCTTGTGACCACTCTATTTTTGTAGAATCAAATACTTCAAACACTGAAGATCATAAATATCATGGTTAAATTATAATATTGCTATTAAATACATTTAATAAATACTGCCTACTATGTGCCGAGCATGGTTTTAGGCATTGAGGAGTCAACAGTGAATAGATGTAGTCTCTTCTCTCTTGTGTTATTATAGTCATTGGCGAGGATAGTCAGAAACAGACACACATAGATGCATGTATGAGAAAGACAGAGACAGAGGCAGAGACAGAGACAGAGGCAAAGCAACTGACAACCATGAAGAAAAAACTAAGTTAAAATAAGATAGGACGGCGGCTTTTAGGGTGATCAGGAAAGTCCTCTCTGATTCTATGATTCTGAGGAGAGACAGGGATGATTTCACCCTCTCCTACGCTATTACGGAAGAGAATTTACAACTGTGTGCTAACCCTCCCCCACACTGACGAACTCTGCCTCGTGCAAGTCTTTGTTTCCGTTCGTCGTTGTTCTCACGTCTGACATTATCATTATTCAAGGATCTGCTCTCTTCTGTGTTTAACCCACATAGCTTCATTGCTTTTATTCAAATTAATAAGCGTTATTTCCTGACAAAGGCTCAATTTGTTCCCCAAAGAAATCAGCGTGCTTACCTGAGTTGATTGTCTCTGGCTTGCTTAAATTATTTCTCGTTATTTTCGTTGGAAATATAAGGAAGCCGAGGCACAGAAATCTAAAAGCACAGAGGTCTCTGATGAAACCTCGTGCAAACTCATGCCTCTGGCTCCAACTTCTCTCCTAAGATCGAGTCACAATGTTGCTTTAGAATTGAAGAGAGAACTGTGAATGTAACTGACGAACCCTTAGATACATTAGGCACCTTTTACTAATATGCTGGATAATAGAACTGTTATCAACATTAACTGCCTAGACAAGAACTTAACCAGCAAAGACTCCACCTGCATGAATTTTCCCCAGTGACTGTTTCTAGTCTCTCACAGCAAGTAGAAACAGGGGTCTTCGTAGTTTAGGCACAATGATTAGACTTCATTTTGTCAGCTCCTGGAATCACCTAGAGAACAGGCCTCCAGGTACACCTGTAAGCGACTGTTTTGATTAGCTTAGCCTCTGGTCAGGCCTGTGAGGGAGTAGCTTAATTAGGTTATTTGAGCTGAGAAGAACACCCACTATGGGTGGTACCATCCCCTAGGATGAGATCCTGAACAGCATAAAAAGGGGCAAACCAGATAAGCATGGACTTCCTGCTATGATGACTGTGCGCCAAAACCCTTGAGTTGTTTTAGTCAGGGTATTTTATCAGAGCAACACAAAACACAGCTAAGGTATTTGGACTGCTGGTGTTAGCTACTGAGTATGTTTTGTGAACATGGCCATGATACTAACTTATAATGCCATTTGTCCTGCAGACTCCTGGCTCCTCAATACTTTTTATTTTGCTTCTAGTCAACCACAGGATGACCCGGAAGCCACAAGCAGAAGATTGCCCCTGGTTTCCTCACAGCCTGTCAGTCTGTGTGAAATCAGCGAAGGCTAGAGAATGAAATCTTTGTTGTCCCTGTCCAAACGCAGCAGCTGTTTAATTTCAATTAGCAAATCTTGAAAAAGAACATTATGCCAGAAGTAATTAAAGCAAGAGGGAGTTCCCTGCTCAGCTCCGCGCTACCGCATAATTGAGAATGAGGATCTGTGATTTCCCCCAGCAGGGCAGAGCTGTGAAGTTTGGGTTCTAGGGAATTCTGACGCCTGGAGTTTTGATGTGGCTCTCTTTTCAAACAAGTGACAGGGGAAGAGGCACACGCCTCCAGGAAGGATTCGTTTAACTTTTAAAAGTCTGAGATTTAGATGCAAAGATTGGGTTTGTCTGTACCAAAGGCCAGCTTGTTCACTTTAAGCCCTTGCTTTTTCTTCTCTCTACATAGAAGCCTGCTTTCAAAGCCCCTCCTTCCTCCTCTCCTGCTAAAGAAGGCGACTCTCTCTCCTCCATCAAACAAGTATTTGTTCTGGTTGACACCCTGAATCTATACCAGCAAGCAAAGTAACACCCTCCCTCCACCCCCTGCTGCTTGGTAAATTTCAGTCAAGTCCCCCATGAGAACCAGTTCACTAATAAATGCGCAGATGAAGAGAATCTAGAGAAGGAGCAGAGGACAGAGGAGTGGAAGGGATAGGAGGGTAGGCATGGGAAAGACCCTTGGGTCAGTACAGAAAGATAGGAGTCCTAGCCTTAGGATAGAAGGATGAGAACCCCAGTGTCCACTGTGCTAGTGAGGACTGCGATGGGAGAAACAGAACCCACAGACACGGAAATATGGATGAAGGAGAAAGGAACATGTATACCTACTTCTTGATTTCCTAGAGGTATCTAAGACAGTCAACAGAGTCAGGAGAATTCAACTGTCACCAACTGTGTGGCATCTCCTTTTGCCCAGCTTGTGTGTGTGTGTGTGTGTGTGTGTGTGTGTGTGTGTGTGTGTGTCTGTGTGTGGTCAACCTGAGAATCAGTATTATGCTTTTATATTTATTGTATGCCCCATGGTACTTGACCTAATCTTGAACACATGGATGCTCAATAACTTCTCATTAACTTGAGTGTGCTCAATTCTAAACACGGAGAGAGAAGAAATGTCACGGTATGTTGTAGTGTGCATACAATAATAGTACATAATGAAAATATGTGTGGAATATCATTGAAATCTTCCAATGGGTCTCAACTGGAAATCCAAACAGGATCCTCCTAATTAAAAGCCAGGAGTCAGTGACACCATGAGAAATGACATTTGGTAGTAATCTATGTAATATCCAAAGCCTTCTACAGGAGATGTTTGGAATTGATGCTCAAAGGTGTCCTGAGCTCTGACCTACTGGACACAGTGCAGTTGAAAAGTTGGAAACGATGGAAAAAATGTGAACTCTAGGACTGGGCAACTAGATCCAGCTGGCTAGGTGGTATCTAAGAGCAGAGGTCTATGGGAGAGAAGAGATGGTGCTGCCCAACAGGAAATCAGCATGTGGTCTGCAGGTTCAATGGGGCTTTAATCACATGCCCTGAGGTTTCTCACAGGTTCTGTTTCTTCAGTTTCTCCCTATCTCTTCCTCTTTCTCCTGTCTCTGTCTGTCTGTCTGTCTGTCTGTCTGTCTCTCTCTCTCTCTCTCTCTCTCTCTTTCTCTCTCTCTCTCGTGTGTGTGTGTGTGTGTGTGTGTGTGTGTGTGTGTGTATGTGTGTCTGACTGACAGAGTCTCTCTCTGTCTCTGTGTGTCTGTCTGTCTGCATCTCTCTCTCTCTTTCTCTCTCTCTCTCTCTCTCTGTCACACACACACACACACACACACACACACACACACACACACACAAGGACACAGACATGCCCCTGCGCTTCATCTGCCTAGAGTAAGTGACCAGCTACAGACTCTCTTCCTCATTCCATTCCATGAGGCATCACTGTCTGGAAGGTGTAGCTCCCTTCATCTGCTTAAATAAACTCTATGCCAGCTGGAAAGCTAGCAAGAAACACACAGGTAGCAAAGAGCAGCTCTGTGGAGGTTTGATCTTTTGATATGTATTGTAATGATAAGTGCTGGCCCCCAAGGCCTGTTGCTCCCAGGAAGGAAAAAATCTACATGTACAATATGACCTTGCTCCTTGATTTAAAGACACTGGTTAAATGAAGATGCCTATAGCCAATAGCTAGGCAGAAGAAACATAGGTAGGGTTTGGGGTCAGAGGAGTCCATGAAGAGGGAGAGGACATGGAGAGAAAAGATGACATGGGGTAAGAATCTAAAAATCATGGCCATGAGGGCTGGCCAATTGGAGTTAAGAGCAGTCCAGATGGAACACAGTAATAACTTGGGGTTATCTAAAGGAAAGTAGATTTTAATAGTGTAGCGGGTAGATATCTGCCCAGCTCTACTGCTGATAAAGGCTTATTATAAATATAAAGGTTATATGTGTCTTTTATCTGGAAACTCAATGGCCAAAGGCAGGACAGAAGCCCCCAGCTATGATTAAATATTTCTACAACCTGTTGGTATTGAGGTTTGGTCTGTTGTAATGCTAAAGTTTGTGCCCAAAGGTCTAGGCCTATGAATGAATGTTCATGTTTACAAGCTTTTGTTGTGCAAATCTTGTTCCTTGTTGTAAAACTATTGGTTAGATAAAATTGGCTATAGCCAATTACTGGTGGGATTAGAGGTAGGTGAGTTTTGAGTTACCTGGTTTCGGGTGGAGAAGAGATAGAAAGGAGAGACCCGGAAGAGAAGAAATAAGGAGAGGGAAGGAGGAAACCATCATGAGGGGAGATGGACCATGAGCATGTAGCCAGTAGAAACAGCAAGTATCTGGAGTACACCATTGGGGAGGTAGCCAGGTCAGTAGTTAGAAGAGCAGATTAGGGATTACGCCCAGCCCCCCAGTAATTGTCAAAGCCAAATAAAATAACCATAGTCTGAGTCTCATTTATATGTAAGCTAGACAGGCTTAAGTTGGTTGTCCTACACAGTTCCTGAGATGGTCTGTGGAGGCTGCATGTACCTTTATCCACAGCGCAGATGATCAGCCCCAGGTCCCCCAGCATCTCCACTACCTGCTTCTGCCAATGGCTGGCATGCCTGCCAGAACTGCAAACTACCTTGAACTTGCCAAATTCAATCTAATAACCTTCTAGTGGGGAAAGAATACCTGGATAAGAGTCTTATGGATTAGCATAGGAGTCAAGTTGCATTGCCTTTTTTTGTTTAGAGAAATTTTTGCTGGCCCTGCTGACTCTTGAGATGCAGGCAAAACTGCCTCCCTTTAGCTGCCAAGGCTCTCAAGGGGGTGGCTTATGTCTTCCTCTTTTCTTTGTCTAAAGCATAATTCTTTAACCTCCAACAAGCTGATTTCATGGTACGTTGGAGGCTAATGTTATGTGCCAACTTCCCTGGGCCATAGTGTGTGTCTGTGAGGGTGCTTTTGGGTTCAAGTTAACATTTGAGTGATAAACTGAGCCAAGAACACTGTTCTCCCTAGCATATGTGACCCTTATCCAATCAGGTGAAGGCCTAAATAGATCAAAAAGTCAGAGTAAAGGAAATCCTCCTGAGTAATTATCTGGTATTTTCAAGCCTTTGAACTTGAATGGAAAAAAAATGGCGTTTGTTGGTTCTTGAGTCTGCCTGCTTGTGAACTGAAGGTTATCTCAGCTCTCCTGAGCTCCTGGCCCTCCTTGACTCTCTTCCCTCTCCTGCTTGCCCACTGCAGAGCTGGACACTTCTCAGCCTCCAGAATCGTGTGAGCCAACTCTTAATAATAAGTGTCTCTGCATTTTTATGCCTGTATGGATTCAGACACACACACTCACGTGCACTCAGACACACTCGCATAAACACACACATTTACAGACTCACATTAACACATACTAGTGCACACACACATGCTCACATACACTCAGATGCACACTCACATAAACATACAGATACAAGTGCACACACACATACACTCAGACATATACACAAGTGCACACATACACACTTATACATACTCACATAAACACACACACGCACACACACACACACACACACACACACACACACACACACACACACACACTCACCTATGGCTTCTCTCCTCTCCAAAGCCCTGACTATACTCTCAAATGTTTCCTGTGGTCTTGCTGCCAGGCTCTGTGGACTGGCTTCCTTCTTTGGTAATTCTGACACCCACCATCTCTTGGCTCTCAGGCCTGTTACAGCCTTCCTTGACTCTCACTGCTGGGATCCTACTCTCTACTCAGTCATGAGCCTGAGTTATCTACACAGCAAAGAAACATCTCCTAGTGCCTACAAGCCATTGCAACTCAGTCCCCCCCCACCCCCATTTCATCTAAACTTTTTTTTTTCGTGGACCTAGGTCTCTCCTTTAACATTGTCTCTTGATGTTTTACTTGTAAAAATGTCAACATCTGATTTTTCCACCCCAGGATCGAGCTCTTACAAGCCCTATTGGTTACCACCTCATGATACTCTTCCTTTTCAAACCTCCTACTTCAACCTACTCCAACCTTGCCCAGAACTCTTCCTTGCCTGCCACATGTAGCCTTCTCCTGGGCCCTCTGAAGTCTAATATCCTGTTTCCCTCTGCAGATTGCTGATAGATCGAAGTACAACAACCAAGCATTTGCTTCCCCTACAACCTCCAGTCAGTAACTCAGTACATAGTCCAGACTTCACTACTCTGAAGCCTGCCTGCCATTGACTGGCCATTCAAGACTGGCTTAGAGGGAAAAATCAGTTCTCCCAGATAGCAGAGGCAAGTTGCAGAGGGCTTTCTTCTTCAAAACCTCGTGTCTCCTCTGACGCTGAAAAGTATAGAAATGAAAAACGTATTTTTCCATTCAAAATTACTTTTTCTGTATTTTGGGGGGCGGGGAGGGAACATTGAGATAACTAGCTCTCTTGCTGAAACTGTCACTCTTATATGAAGGTCACCATAAGGCTTTCAAGGAGCTAAGTGTTTCCTAGCCCGCTCTGTTGTTGTTACCGTTGGAGACTGTAATCCTGGCCCTGCTGGGTTCAGCTGAATGTGGTAAATCTGGGAGGTAAGGGTTAACAGTGGGGGTTCTCCATCTGAACTCTGAGGAGCTGAATCCCAGCTCACACATCCAAGTAAAGTGGTCTTGGGGAAGTCATAACCTCTTGGGACCTAGGTTTTATCATCTTCAGGATGGAAGTAGCAATCGTCGCAACCCTAGGACTGTTGTGAGATTTTATGGAAAGGGTAGAAGCTGGTATAAGTGCTCTTGTGCTCTCTGTGCTCCATCCGCTGCTGATGGTGAACTGGGAGCAAGGCTGGAATCTGCTTATCCCAGGGAGCTGTCCCCTTGAAGAGCCAGCGTCATGGCCATAAAGAAGTGAACGAGCCTCCCAGCCCATGCCAACATCTTGGCTCACCTCAAAACATTATAATTAGGTCCAAGTCATAAAGACTTCCCCAGGGAAAAGATGATGGCGGAATTGTGTAGACAAGGATGTGAGCCCTTCAGAGAGCAAACAAGCACAGGACTGGGGATTGTGCCCTCCGCCGCGGGCTGTTGAGGCAGTGACTAAATGTGTGGACTGTCTCTTCATAGGGTCTGAAATGCTGACCTTTAAGAATTGACTCTGAAAGAGAGCACTGTGCGTGGAAGGGCCCTGCACATGCGCTCTCAGAGCTTTGTGACAGGAGGCGACACTCCACCCTGTGTGACCTCCTGTGTGTACTGCACTCTGTGATTGTGTTCAATCACAGACTGGTCTCAGTTCTGTCCTTTTCCCATGCCCTCAGTTTATGTAGCAAGAGCTAGACGTAAATTCCCGTGCAGCCAGCCTCCACTGCCGTGGCGTACTGCTCATCCCAGGCCCTGAGTCCTCAGAAACCCTGAACCAAAATAAATCGCTCCTCCTTTCATTTCTGTCTCTCAGATATTTGAAACAAACAGAAACAAAATGCTAACAAAGACTCCTGTGTCCACATAAGGAATAATAATAATAATAATAATAGTAATAGTAATAGTAATAGTAATAATAATAATGGCCAGGGCCTACCTCAGAACACGCCTTTGAAGGTTCCTTCCCTCTGCTCTCATATGCACTTCCTAAGCATTGCTGGAGACCTGTATTCAGAAGGCCTACCCCAGCTTGGAACTCTCTGGACCTATGAAAACAATTTCAACTCCCCAAATGGCTGACAGGTTGATTCAAGATTTTTTTTTCTTTCTTTCTTTCTTTCTTTTTTTTTAAATGTACATAAGGAACAAAAGAGAGGGAAGCGTGGTGGTTTCCTGTGAGAAGTGTACTCAGGGCTCATGGAGTTCAGAGGAGGAAAAGCAGCTTCCAGCTGGGTAAAGAGGACCAGGAAGGTGCAGAAAAGACCATCCCATGCAGTGAGAAGGGCAAATGCAAGGCACAGAGGCAGACAGGGTCCGGCCTGGCAGAGAATCCGGGAACACCCAGCCTAAGGCTGTGTGTGGAACCCCTGCTGACTGACTGATTGCTCTGGACACCCCGCTGAGCGCTGAGGGATTAATGTCCTTGCCCAATCGCCCTCTATTTTGATTAAGGGTCAGTGTCGGGAAGAAAATTCACTCAAGCAAGTTAAAGCAGGGTATTAAATGACTTACAAAATTTGCCAAGAAAGCCACAGATATGGGCGCTGAGTTGAGCGAGCTTTCAGGAGTGACTCCGGGCCACCATGACACCTGCTTCCTCAGCAGTGATCAGGAAGCCGCCTACAGTACAGTCAGAAAGTGGCCGCCATCTATAGTTGCTCAACAGAGAAATCCCAACACAGCCTTGCCTGCACTTCGTGAGAACACAGGCTCAGCCTCAGCTTACCTCCACCTTTGCGGTTTACTTGGACACATCTAACTAGCAGAACCACCGGTAGAAACAATATCTGAACAACAGTGGTTGCTAGCTTTCCTGACTCCTAAGTACAGGAAGAAATGCTAGAAGAAATGGAAACCTATTCCTCTATCTAACTGGCCACACTTCTTATCCACCAGCATCGGGAGATTGGGAGGCCAGCCATACTTCAGGGTGGCTAAAGCAACGTTCAGAAGTCACAGCCTGAGACCTAAAGCAGAAAGCTAGAGGCAACATTCGTACCTTCATTAACAGGAAGAAAGTCTAGAGAGTAATGTAAGGAAACTGAACGGTCTCTATAATCAAGAGCTCCAGAACCCAGAACCATGCAACCTCTTTGTTTCAGTGCTGGTTCCAATGTACAAAGAACTGCAGAATCAGCGGGGTTGTTGTCCAAACAACTTTGCCCAGGCATACATTGATAAACACTGAGAGGCGCTATTGTTAGGGTGTTTTTCCAAACCTGAAAAAAAAAACAAAAACAAAAACAAAAAAAGAAATGCGAAGAAAGCAAAAGAAACAGACAGTAGATCGAGCTTTAGGGAGTGGCTCTTAAAGCTGGCACTGGGTTTGTCTGTCATCTCAGTCCCTGCCGAGGAAAGCAAACAGCAGGTAACTCTACAGGCACACCTGTCTGAGGCAGC
Organism: Montemys delectorum; assembly: GCA_019843815.1. Taxonomy (NCBI): domain Eukaryota; kingdom Metazoa; phylum Chordata; class Mammalia; order Rodentia; family Muridae; genus Montemys; species Montemys delectorum. The sequence continues at coordinate 26,724 of JADRCD010225174.1, read as the reverse complement.
TGTTTGATGTTAGCGGGTTTTTTGGTCAACCCAGCGATTTGCTTAGGATTTGGAAACAAAGACAGACTGCGGAAAGCTGGGGGAGCGAGCAGGTGACGTGCAGCCTGTCTGTGTGCTCCCAGCAGTCGGGAGGAGGACGCATGCGTGAGAACAGCACCAGAGGTGCCGCACTGCCAGGAGATGACAGCCTCCTATCGGGACCATAATGGCGTCTCTGCAGCAAAAGTCCCACCTCCCTAGCCTAGTAAGCCTAGATGCAGCTCAAGACAGCGCTACAGTGGAACCTAACAAGTATCAGGCCAGGGCCTTAGGCAGAGGGGGAGAGGGACTGGGGGTTAAGCTTGCTTTGCTTTTTCCTTCATGCCTACATAAAAACATAAACAAGGAGTTCCTGAAGGATGCCAAAGAGAAAGGTTTCTCACTTGTAGTGGCGCTGTACCACAGTGACGCTGAATCACAAAAGAGCGCCTGAACCTACCTGTCCTTCAAGATTCATCTCTAGTCTCCAGTCAACTCATCCATCCATCCACTTATTCACTCACTCAAAGGTGTCTCCTCAATATGCTCTGTATGAAAGATATAAAGTAGGCCAGGCAGTAATAATGAACATTGGGAGATATGTGAAACAATTTTCTCTAAAATAAGTTCTCACTAATATGGAGATGGGGCATGAATAAATAACAAGGTTAAGGGGTCACGCCAAACAGAGGCATATAACAATTCCCAGGCAGATGACCCGCTGTAGTTAGGTTAAAGGAAACCAGGAGATGCTGTGAGACTCCTTCCCCCACCCCCCACCCCCACCCCCACCCCCAGGAGAAGGAGTTCGTCTTGGGCTCCTCTGTTCACCTTGGGCTCCTGTTCTTAGGCATTCCCTCCCACTGAATGGCCAAGGCAGTCCATGTGCACAGCACCTACCATGGTCCACCTTGTAGAGTCAGTGATCTTTCCATATCTGATGTCACTTACATCTCGGTTAGATTATAAACTTGCAAAATCATTGTAATGGATTGAGATAATGTGTATAAGAAGGGACTGGGAACTTAATGCACATTAACCCTTTCAAGACCAGAATGAAGTGCAGATAGGTGGCTAAACATAAACTGGAAATCCAATGCTATCCTTTGACCACCTTCAGGGATAATGAGCTGGCAGCTTTGTGTGAATGCTTTGATATTTGTTTTGGAGTCAGGCCCTTCTATGTCTTGGGAAAGGGTTCATTACCATCTTCAGGGGAATGGCTTGAAAACCATTGGTTTGGTTTTTTTCCTAACTATGACATTCATAGAATTAAAAATAAGGTACAATGTAGAAAATATTAAAAAAAATGAAAAGAATCTATGATTAAAAATGCAAACATAGCACCTAGAAGTTTTTTTCACCTCTCAAGCTCCAACTTAAACTTAAATCCAAAATGCACCATTCAAAGAATCATTGTTCAGCATAAAAGTTTTCTGTTGTTGGGTTTTGGGGGTTTTTTTTTTTTTTTGGTTTTTTAGTTTTTTGGTTTTTTTGGTTTTTTGAGACAGGGTTTCTCTGTGTGGCCCTGGCTGTCCTGGAACTCACTCTGTAAATCAGGCTGGCCTCCAACTCAGAAATCCGCCTGCCTCTGCTTCCCAAGTGCTGGGATTAAAGGCGTGCGCCACCACTGCCCGGCTCAGCATAAAAGTATGAATTAAAATTAGCATCTCATCGTTCCCTTATAGCAAAGATTAGGAATTGAAAACCAAATTTTAGCTTTCCCATCAGACAGCTCCAGGATGGAGCTGGGGGAAAAGTGAAGGCAATAATCTATCCATAAGTTATATGTCTAGGAAGTCTTCAGAGTTCTGAAAATCTGTCCCAGAGCCAGGGTGGGGACAAACTGAAAATCAAAACATGGATAATGGTCCAGACAGGAAGTCATAATCCATCTAAAGTGCTCAGGGCATCCCCATGTATGTTACCTCAGCATGCAGAACTGGGGCAGCCTGTTCTTCCCCAGTGCCTGATGGAAATCAGGAAATCACAATGAGCTCCAGGTATGTGCCCATTCTTGGAAGTATCCCACAGACTGAGTGCCACCCAGATACGAGAATCGGTCCCTCAGAGGAAGGTCCCACACGCTGCCAGAGACATACTGATTTGAAAATACCAACTTTGTTGTTGTTGTTGTTGTTGTTGTTGTTGTTGTTGTTTTCTAACCATGGGAGACTATAATCCTCCTCACATCTTTAACAGTGCATTGTGGAGTTTTCTCCCTGAGGTGCTATGTACACCAAGCCAGTTAGTTTCATAAAGGAAAGTGATGTGGAAAAGCCCTATACCAGAAAAGGGTGGGGCCTGGCAGCAGAGGGCATGGGTGTAAATGCTGCCCCTATCTCGTTATTGGGTGACCTCACACAGATCCCTTAGTCTATCTGTGCCTTGTTTTCTTCGTCTGCAAAAGGAGGCTAACCCTGTTTTCTAAATATTAGGCATGAAAATAGTTAAGACTGCGAATAGAATTAGGATGCAGTCTGACCTCTAGCAAGCACCATAGAATTAACCATTGCTGCAGCTGCTGCCATCTCCTTCCTGTGGGCAACTGAGTCTACACCCCCAGCCCTAGAAGACACGCTCTGAAGTGAGACAACTTGCACACATGCTCCTCCCAGGAGACAGTGTGGATGTCACATCCAGAGACATTTTTAGTGGCCATGACCAACTGAGGGGAGTATAGGGTGCCGCTGGTATCTAACGGCTGATGGTTAGGAATTCTGCTAAACGCCTTACCATGCACAGAACAGCCCACATTATAAATAACTGTGTCATCTCTGCCAAGGTTGCAAAGTGCTAGCCTGGAAACTCCAAAGATGTGTCTCATTCGGGGACTTGCTGTTCTCTTGGACACGTGGTCAGGTCTCGGTGTATAGGTTGGTCTGCAGTCAAGAGCATCTACTTTCTCCGTTCTTCTCCCCCAACTCCTCCTTCCCCTTCCCCTCCTCTTCACTGATCCTTTCTGATTTGGAGACTGTCTTTTAGTCTCCGAGGGACTCTTTTGGTCTCATCTCTCAGGGTGGCTTCCGTGTACATGTCTGTGTGTGATCGGGGTGGCTTTCATGTGTGTGTGTGTGAGTAGAGAGGAGGGGACACCCTTCAGTGTCATCCTTTGGGATTGTGCTAGGGCCCAGTGCTTCAAGTACAGTAGGCTGGCTGGTGAGCAAGCTCTAGGGATCAACATATTTCTACCTCCAGTATGGGACTGCAAGTACAGGCTAATACTCCCAGACTTTTATGTTAGTTCTGAAGATCGATTTCAGGTCAAGCACTTTACCAAGTGACTCTCTTTCTGGCCCCATCTTTGTCCTTCTTTAACATATTAGCCCATGCTTCTAAATTCCCCCTCCCACTTGAAGAACACCAAATATATTTAGGACAGCACAGACCTTCATGTGGAACTGTCTGCTCATTGATGGATAGCTAATGTCACCACTTGTAGGAGAACAAATGCTGTTTGCTCCTCCCCAGTCATCGGAACAACCAAATACGCTCAACAGCATCCACTTTTAGGATTGGCATCACTGCTGCCCTAAGAGCACAGGCGTAAGTTGGTCCTGGAGGCCAGAGAGACTTGGCCATGCCTCACTGGGCACCTCCGGACTGGGGCCAACCCGTCAGGTTAACTCTTGTCAAAAGATAAAAATAGAAGCAAAAGTATGCATGCTGACTCATCTCAATAGCATCCAGACACACTCAGGGTATCATCTATAATATGTATCTGATGGTAGTATCCATAGAAAGTTGGGGCAGCACAGGATTCTTTTTTCTTTCCAATCGGTGAACTAACTATTAAGTCAGTTGCTTTGGTGGGGCCATTTCCACGAAGCCTTTTTCATGTGTCCTTACTCCAACAGCCAGGGTTGAAAGTCTATTTTGAGGAGTTCCGGGATTTAGCTCAGTGGCAGAGCACTTGCCTTGGAAGCACAAAGCCCCGGGCTGTCACAGCAGAAAAGAAAATCCGCCTCCTATTGCTAGAGATATGTCCGACTCCCAGCCCACCCAACCCCATCAGTGTCTCACTAATATGGAATAGAGATGGAAGAAGACACTCCGAGAAGTCAGGACACCTGTGTCTTATGTCACTTGTCAGCTGGAAACAATGTTCTGTCTTTTGGCAGAGCAGGGTCACGTCCAAACTTCAGAGGCCCTATCTACTCTGAGTCCTCCTGCTCCTGAGACAGAGACTGAACTCTCCATTTGCTCCCAGGAGTCAGGGCTCTCAGGAGACAGTGGCTGCCCTGGATGGAGTTGGGTTACCTCCCTTTCCTGACCAGAATCCATGCTAGACACTTGCAAAGCCCCATGATGCTCAGGCACCAGCCTCCTTATGTTGACTCATAGCTGATTCATTTCAAACCAGGACTCTAGCAAATTGTGCTGAAAAGAGCCACCTTGAGCCATGTCCTCCAGTAGGCCTTCAGCCTGTCTACTAACGTCAAGGGCCGTGAGACAGCACTGGCCTTGATATCCTGAGTTCTAGATGTTACTCTTTTTGAGATTTCATGCTAGCCCAATCTTTCGTCCATAAAATACACTCCAAGTACATCCCAGGGTATACTGTATAGATCAAATAAGATAACAGTTAGAAAAGTACTTTGAAAAGCTATAAGGATTGTAATGGTGTTATTCCTTGACTATAGACTAATGAACATAATAAAATTGCAATTGCCAGTATTAGCATAATAGCAGAGACTGCCCTTCCCCTTAATGAAATCCACCAGGCACATAATGCCCTGGCTTTCTCCTCACATCCTCTTACCATCTTTCTTCATTTGGAGACCATGAGGCTCAGTCTTTCCCTGGGCATGTTCTTCTGACACTTCCAGAAGAATCTCCTGTCAAAAGAAACATTGATTAGACATGGATTAAACAACCCCCAAGACCCTTCCAAGGTACTAGATCCCTGAACAGCTCTGGTCTGAGGGTCATGAGTATTTTAGACTAGTAAGTATGGAAATAATGTTCCTGTAAAAATCAAGCCACTGTTGTTTAGAAAACATACTCTAGCCGGGCAGTGGCTGCACACATCTTTAATCCCAGCGCTTGGGAGGCAGAGACAGGCAGATCTATGTGTTCAAGGCCAGCCTGGTTTACAAAGCAAGTTCCAGCACAGCCAAGGCCACCCAGAGAAACCCTGTCTCAGGGAAAACAACATCATTAACAACAAAAAAAACCAACAACAACAAAAAAAAAAAGTAAAGTAATACTCTAAAAAGAAAAAAAAAATACTCAACTTTGTGACTAGAGGCAATTGCCAGTTTAAAAACAAAACAATAACAACAACAATAAAAACTACCTTTCCTTCCAGTCCAGCAGGTGGGAACTAGCAAGCTGTCTCCTGCCTACAAGGGGACCCTGTAACCCTTCTCTGTGCATAGGCAAGTATGGCACCAGGCTGTTTCACAAGGACCTTCTAGGGACTCCACTCCAGCAAGGCTGGCAGAGAGCCATGCTTAGCATGTGGTTTGCTCTCTCTGAATCCAAACATCACACCACTGACATCAAATTCATCACATAACTTCTTCTCTATGGCTACTTCTCCCCCATCTACCCCATGAAGATTTCCATAGTTACCAAGTTCTCTGTGTAGATCCAGAACCCCTGACAGCAGTCTGTCCTAATTCCACACAGCCATTATCTCTCCCCTGAACTTGCATCACATTTCCTGTCCCTCCACAGTGTTGGAACAACAACCAGATACTGGCTGAGGAAGACATTTGCAACTATGTCTCCCTCGCTCCCTCAGCCTTTTAGAGGCACCCACCCACTAATGCAAGCCACTGCAGAAACTACTCCCCTTTTTTTTTTCTAAAAAAAAAAAAAAAAAAAAAAAAAAAAAACAACCCATCCAATAATCTCCCTATTTTTTAAGGTTCCTTTTACATGACCTTCAACATGGACTTTCTGAAAGCTGTACTCTACCTAGACTCCATTTAGCTATTCCAGCAGGTTTTACATCTTTTTTAAAGTAGCATTCATAAAAGGGGAAGGTCACTGAAGGGCTAGGGCCATGCAAAGACTATCAGCTAGGAGGACTCCGCCTCCTGCCTCTGAACACAGACAGACTGCTGACAACACCTGAACCAAGGGGCCAGAGGTGACCTTGGGCTGGAAACAAAGGACTAAACCCGGAAGCATGCTGTCCATGTCCCCGAAACAAGACGGCAGCTCACTCTAGGCTGCACAAGAGCACAGAAAACAAAGGCTCATTTGGCATCTCTGATACCGTCTTTGAAAGTGAATAAGACAAATAGCTTAAAAGGGGAGGAGGGATCGATGACACGGCTAACTTGAGACTGTCCGTATGAGACACTCTGATTTATCAGCCTTCATGGGAGCTGATAAGCTCTCGAAATGAGTGTTCTGTGATAGGCGGCTATACCTCCTGGGCGTCTGGGCTGCTCTCCTGGTTGGGGGGCTAGGAGGGAGGCGACTGTGATGGAGACTGAAAACTCACACTTTGATTCCATTATTCACTGACCTCACGGGCTTTGCCTCATTATGATTGGGGCTGTTAATTGTGGTGTTCCAAAGAACAGTCAAAATCTGGCAGAAATTGTATTTCATAACAGGTTTAGGGAAAGGGGCTGGGGTGGGGGTGGGGCAACTATTGCTGAAAGTAGAAAGCCGTCTTTTTTTATTGCTATTATTATAAAGGCTATGTTTCTGGCATCAGCAGCCAGAGTCAGAGAAAACCACATAGCCACTCGGGAAGGAGAAGGACAGCTCTCCCCAGGGCAGGGGGATGTGCGGGATCCAGCAGGCAGGGGGAAACTATTATTGCAGATAAGAATAAGAAAATGGAGCTGTAAAGTGGGCGAGTAGCCGGGCTGGATGCTGGTGCTGAACAGCGTCTGAGCGCCGGCTGGCACTGCCTGAGTAAGATTAAAATCTGCAGGGAAATTTTGTTCCTTAGCACTGGCAGAAATTAGGAATAAATTCAATTGCATTCTGCACAATAGCTGGAAGCGATTGAGGTTAAGTGGCCTCGCTCTCTGATGTGTTAGTATTACTGAGCGCTCTCTGCTCATGTGACTCGGCGCGATCTGCTCTTGGAACAGGTCGCCATGGCAACTGATGATTTCTATTACAGTACATTCAAGTTCACATTCTGGGCCTGTCATACACTTGGAAATTTCCAGTTAAAATATTTATTTATGAAAGAGGCAAACGAAAAAAGAAAAGGAAGGAAGGAAGGAAGGAAGGAAGGAAGGAAGGA